>JARGCV010000089.1:2440000-2580000 GCA_034064705.1 Bothrops alternatus
GGACCATAAGGAAAGCTGAGCACTGAAAACTGATGCTTTCGAATTGTGGAGTTGGAGATCCAATCAGTCAATCCTAAAGGAATTCAACCCTGGCTGTTCTTTGGAAGGACAGAGACTGAAGCTCAAATGCTTTGGCCACTTAATGAGAAGACCTTGAGAAGACCCTGATTGTTGTGAAAGATTGAAGGTTCTTCAGTAGAGAAGGGGATGGCAGAGGAGGAAATGGTTAGACAGTGTCATCAAGGCAATGATAATGAATTTGGGCAAACTCCCAAAGACCGTAGAGAACAAGGGGACCGTAGAGGTGTGCAGGGTTGCAAAGAGTCAGACACAACTGAGCTACCGAACAAAAGGCTAGAACCCATAGTTCCTACTGACTTTTTTTTTTTTAAATCATGCCTGAGGACGAAGAGGTTAATGTGTGCTCCCTTGTTATACAAAATGGAATCTCTACAGGATGGACTGCCCGCGTAGTTTTTAAATGTTGTGACCTCGCACGAAGACACGTCGACTCAATATTGTAATTTTGGGAAATAGCTGGCTTGTTAAAAGCTTCTCTAGCCATTGGGAAGGCACGATGTTGTCATTTTATTTCATTCCATTTTGGGCTTTTTTGACATTTGACATTGTAATTATTGTTTGCTTAAAAAAGTCTTAAGGCTCAGAAATATGTTAGGCGTTCTGACCTCAATCAATGCAGAGTGAAAAGTGTAAATCGATATTTTTAGAGCATAGAAGAAAGTGAAAAGCAGATGATGTTTTTATGGTCCCCACCCTGTCGGATTTATTTTCTTTTTTATTTATTTTTTTTTCTTTTTTTTTATTTTGGGATACAAAAGCACTTAGTTTCCTTGGTTGAAAGTATGCGGGCCACACAGATGCACAACACCAGGGATCAGACTGTAGCACTGCATACATTTCCTTGGGAATAAGTCAAACCGGACAGGCACTGAATTCAGTAATATATACAGAATAACAAGAGCTGGAAGGTACCTTGGAGGTCTTCTAGTCTAGCCCTCTGCTCAAGCAGGAGACCCTCTACCAGGGGTCTTCAAACTTGGCCCTTTTATGACTTGTGGACTTCAACTCCCAGAATTCCTCAGCCAGCGTGCCATTCCAGACAAACGGTTGTTCAATCTTTTCTTAGAAACCTTTGGTGTTCAAGGACCTACAACTTGTAGAGGCAAGTCAGCCCATGATTTATTGTTCTGTCAGGGAATTTCTCCTTAGTTCCAGGTTGCTTCTCTCCTTGATGGGTTTCCATCCGTTGCTTCTTGTCCTGCCTTCAGGTGCTTTGGAGAAGAGGTTGACCCCCCCCTTCTTTGTGACAAGCCTCTGAGCACACATACATCTGTAGCAGGAGTTCTCTGCAAAGATCATAATTCCCTGCAATGCAATTGTACTGTGCAACTTTCTTGGGGCTAATTGTTGAAAAATAACACACAACATTTTGCAGGAGGGGGGGGAGAGGTGAAAAGAAAAGGCAAGATGGCAAAGTACCGCAAAGTCAGCTTTGAGGGTGTCCAGCCACCAGGTTCTTTGGTGGCCTGGTTTACTTTTACCTTCCAAACATAATTGCTTTCTCCAGGGAGTTCCCCCGCATGACATGGCCAAAATAAGTGAGACACAGTTTCGTGATTTTTCCTTTCTGAGACATATCTGTTGTTATGAATAGAATAGAATCTGGAAGGGACCTTGGAGGTCTTCTAGTCCAGCCCACCACTTAAGCAGGAGAACTTGTACCATCTCAGACAAGTGACTGTCTAGCCCAGCGGTTCTCAACCTGTGGGTCGCGACTATTTCACGGGGGTCGCCAAACAATGCAGTCCGCCATTTTTTTCCCCTTTTCCCCTTGGCCAGCACAGGGTGCAGCACCACACATGCGCGGGGGTAGCTTGTGTATGCGCGATGCGGGCCGTCGCACCGCACATGCGTGATGCGGGCCATCACGCCGTGCCGCGTATGCGCGGTGCAGTTGGGGTTGCGCCGTGCATGTGCAGTGCAGTCGGGGTCACGCCGCGCATGCGCGGCGCAGGTCGGGGTCGCAGCCTGAAAAAGGTTGAGAACCGCTGGTCTAGCCTCTTCTTAAAAATCTCCAGTGATGGAGGCAAGCTGTTCCACTGGTTAATTGTCCTCACATTGACATAAATCTCATGCCCTGGCCCTCTCCCATACTGATTACTGCAATTCCCTCTACACGGGACTACCCTTGAAGAGTACCTGAAAGCTGCAGTTGGCGCAGAATTTGGTGACGTGAGCAATTTTTGATGCCACTAGGATTAGTGCATTGGGTGCTGCTTTGCTTCCAGGTCCAATTTAAGATGGTGGTCATTACCTTTAAAGCCCTTCGTGGCCTGAGACCAGATTATCTGAGGAACCATCTTGTCCTGGTGGCAGTGTCCTATCCCACCCAGAAAGGCAGGGAGGACATGTTATGGGCCCCGTTAACAACTTCAATTGCTCAGGTCTAGGAAAAGAACCTTTGCTGATATGAGAGCTATTTGGCCCAATGGAACAGCTTGCCCCAGAGCAAGGGTCCCCAAACTTTTAAGACTTGTGGACTTCAACTCCCAGAATTCCTCAGACAGCCACAAGTCTTAAAGTTGCCAAGTTTGGAGATCCCAACTTCCTCCCCCTCTCCTGGCCTTCAGAAAGAACATTAAGCCTGGAAACCAAGATTGTTAAATGACCCTGGGATAGATTAGTGTTTTTTTCTCTGCCTTCTTAACTTTGTAACTGTCCCTTTTCACTTTGTTTTAATCCGGCTTTTGATTTGTCTTTATCTATGGCTTTTATATCGTTTTAGTGTTTTAGATGTCAACCTCCCAGAGGCAGGCAAGTGTGATGGACAGTATAGAAATCTGATAAATAAAATACATGCCCATCTATATGTGTAGCAAAATAAATTGGTAAACAGTTAATTTTTCACTGCTTCCGTGATTGGTAAAAAAATAAATAAATCTTCCCTCTTCTTGTGTGATGGCCATTTTAGATACGACTGAAAGGCTATTAAAAAGATGCATAACTTCTTTTACATTAGAGTAGGCAAGCAATTAGAGGAAATCACAGCCTATTAACTTTTGCAAACTTACTTGAAAGACAGCAAGTACAAATACTTAAGTTTCCAGGAGTGTCATTTGACATCTAACCTGTCTAACAGGTCTTTTCGTTCAGCTGGAAATAAATGCTCGAGCATATCCATGGAGGATGTTTTAATTATAGAATAATAGCCTATTTTTACATAGGGGCAAAAGCATTGTTTTTTATGGGCAAACAGGGTGATTTATTACGATTCTTTTAGCCATTCTTAGGTTAGGTCTTAGCAACTGCTTAATTAATTTGCTTTCATGGCAGTTTGTGAAGAAATGTAGAAAAAGGGTTAGCAACCTTTTCTGGTTGACTGGAAAAGCCTCAACTTTTCTGTAAAAATTTAACCCTCCAGCTGCTGCAGCAGATAACAAACTGTTTTTGGTCTCGACTCCAGCAAAATGCATCACTCCTCAAAAAGAACCACACTCATGTATGTCAGACTGGCTTCTGATCAAGCCAATGAATAATTCAGACCTGGTTAGCTTTGGGCTGAGAAAATCAATTTTCAGATCAAGTGATAAAGGAAGATTACAGCAAACCTCCATGAGTGTGAATTTCTTTAAAAGTAAGTCAGCCAGGCAAGCTTATCGGGGGAGGGGGGGTTAAAGCTTCCTCACAAATGAAGGCAGAATATATATGTCCCAGGATTATGTTGCAGGATCCAATCTGATAGCAGAGGTTTAGTCTTCTGAGCTTTTGGACTCATGCTGGACCCCATCCTCAGGGAACCTCTCTCTAGTAGTGTGCTTTGGGTTATTCTGTGTAATATTTATGTAGTGCCTGGTTGTGTGTGATTTTTTTAGTTGTTGATTGGGGTGTTGTGGGCCTGCTGTTAAATTGTTGGATTGTTGTTTTCTTGTGCTGCCAAACCCTCAGCTCCTAAATACTTGATAAGCTGGTGGTAAATCAGCACCCCTGTTGACTGACAAGGCGCCCGTTTACCAGACTTCAATAATTTCTCTGGCTGTTTTTGTCCCTGCTTAGCCAACAATCTTCGTAGCTGCAAAACTGAATGTATGTCCTTGCTCATTGCAATATGAAACTGTCAGTGAGTTTGGATCTCCTCGTCTGACTGCTGATTCCTTTACATTCAAATGATCGATCTGAATATTCTATTTACTGTTTTTTTAAAGTAGGTGTAGGGTCTATAGTGTTATAAGCCATGATTCAGAGTCTGACTCTAACCTGGAAACTTGGCCACAGTTGATCTACGTTGTTCACTGTTTCCGCCATTCTTTTTAAGCCCTTTTTAAATTTGTTAGCGAAGAAAAAAGTTACAAGAATGTAACCATTTGAACATGCTGGACGAATAACATCTCCACTGCCCTGGATGTTAAGTAATTCTTCCACATCACTCCTGGTTTAATTGCACTTATAATTATATTTTTGTTTTGTACAAAAAGGTTTATGAAAAACATAAACTGGAATATTCCTATTCCCAACTCATAATTACATTTGATTTCCTCCAGAAAATTGATTGTCATGGGTGTAATTAAAATGGAAATGGCTTTGTAGACGTCTGCCTTGTTTAAATATATTTCATAGTATGCTTTCCAGTCCCAACCCAGGAGAAATAGGCTATGTATAAATTTTATTTCTTATTGCTGTTACAACACAGTAACAGCCTGGTTTCTCTTTTCGTCAAATAATACTTGACGTGTAAGATCTGAAGATAAAACAAAATGAGTTTCCTTCAAAATCTAAACAAGGAAGACATAAATACTTGCAAAGTATATTGCAGGATGCTCTATTTATTTCTGGATAGCACAAAACAAAAGTTCACTTGATCACAATGAAATGCAGTAAGGTTAAAACATATACAGGTAATGGTGGACATGTAGAAAAATTAAAGCCTTCTGGAGGAAGATATGGTGGACACTCCAAACCATTTTAAAAAAGCGTATTGAATTTCTACCTCAGGTTTTTTTGTTAGGGATCATAAAAGATTGCACTACCACCGAGACGAACTTAATTCTGAATTTGATCACAGCAGCTAGACTGCTGGTGGGACAATACTGGAAGAAGCCAGAAATACCACCTATTGAAGATTGGACTTTGAAAGTAATACATTTGGCAGAAATGGCGAAAATTTCGGCATATTTGAAGGATCGCTCAAATGAACAATATATGATAGACTGGAAACAGTGGATAGACTACATACAAGAGAAACACCAATCAAATAAAATGTATCTGGCGTATAGTTGAGGCTCGACGTGAGGAGTGAAGAATGTTTACCAAATCAGACGTTTACAAAGACTAATCCCTAATGTTGTATTTTATGTTCTATGATGATTGCTTCTTGATGTGATCTTGTGTTTAATGTTGATTGCTTTAATATTGAAAAAGCGTATTGAATTTCTACCTCAGGTTATTGAATTTCTACCTCAGGTTATTGAATTTCTACCTCAGGATCTTTCGTTAGGGATCATAAAAGATTGCACTACCACTGAGATGTTTACCAAATCAGACGTTTATAAAGACTAATACTTAATGTTGTATTTCAGGTTCTATGATGATTGCTTCTTAATATGATCTTATGTTTAATGTTGATTGTCTTAATAAAAAATTTTAAAAAAAAAACATATGCAGGTAGTCCTTGACTTATGACCACAACTGAGCCCAAACTGTCTTTTGCTGAGCAAGACAGTTGTTAAATCAGTTTTGCCCCATGTTAGACCTTTCGTAATGGTTAAGTAGATTACTGCAGTTGTTAAGTTAGTAACACGGTTAAGTGAATCTGGCTTCCCCATTAACTTTGCTCGTCAGAGGGCCGCAAAAGATGATCCCAGAACACTGCAACTGTCATACATAGGAACCAGTTGCCAAGCATCCAAATTTTGATCACATGATCGTAGGAATGCTGCAATGTTCATAATGGTGAAAAACGCTCACAAGTCACCATTTTCAGTGCTGCTGTAATGTCGGTCACTAAACAAATGGTTATAAATCGAGGACTACCTATAGTTGAAGGGTCCCCAACCCCCGGTCTGTGGACTGGTACCAGGCCATGGCATGCCAGCATCCGGTCTGCACAAACAAGCAAAGTCCCATCCGTGGGATGCAAGCATCTTGCACAACCCTCCGGTCTGTGGAAAAACGTTTCCCCACGGAACCGGTCTCTGGTGCCCAAAAGGTTGGGGACTCTGCTGTAGTTTAATATTATTATTATTATTATTATTATTATTATTATTATTATTATTATTATTATTATTATTATTATTATTATTATTATTATTATTATTATTATTATTATTATTATTCGAACTTTTATACTGCCCCTCTCCCGTAGGACTCGGGGCGGTTTACAGCCAGATTAAAACACATAACAATAATAAATATTTAAAACTGAATTAAATTAATACCTAATCTGTCACTAAAGCCAATTAAAATCCCATTCTTAAAACCCTAACTACCTTGTTTAAAAATTTACTTAAAAAACCCAAGGAGATCTAGGCCAGGCCGGCTTGATTGAAGAGATGAGTCTTCAGTTCTCTTCTGAAGGTGCAGAGATCATAACACGTCCGGAGTTCCAGGGGGAGCTCGTTCCACATCGTCGGTGCCCCCACAGAAAAGGCTCTCCCCCTGGGTGCCACCAGCCGACATTGCTTAGCCGATGGCACCCTGAGGAGGCCCTCTCTGTGGGAGCGAACTAGTCGGTGGGAGGTATTTGCTGGCAGAAGGCGGTCTTGTAAGTAACTGGGTCCTATGCCATGGAGCGCTTTAAAGGTGGTAACAAACACCTTGAAGCGCACCCGGAAGACCACCGGCAACCAGTGCAGCTCGCACAGGATGGGGGCTGTTCGTGCCCGCCAGGGCGCCCCCACTACCATCCGCGCGGCCGCATTCTGTGCCAGTTGGAGCTTCCGCGTGCACCTCAAGGGGAGCCCCATGTAGAGAGCATTACAGTAGTCCAGTCTGGAAGTGACGAAGGCATAATATTATTTCATTTGTAGTAGATCTTTTATTTTTGGGGTAGGCAAAAACTTTCAAGATTAGTTTTTGGAATCTGCAGATTGTTGGCTCTTGAATAACAGTGTTGGACACAACTATTAACGCTGAGGCAGAGAAGAGAACGGCTCCAATTAGTCAAGGCAGCAAGGAAAGTAATTATTTATCTTGTGGTAGGACACATATGTGCATAATTTAAAAAAAAGTTACATCTCCAACAGCGTTTCTATTTCTTTTCAGAAGCCTTTTACTTTAGCTCTGTTGCCTGTTTTGATTGAATCAGTTCCCGCTGATCCCGGAGGCCTCCTAGAATGAACAAAGGCCCGTGTTGTAGGAATGGCTTTCAATCGCTTTCGTGGTTGGTGAATTACAAAAGCTCCCGGCGGCCTGGCGTTCCGCCTTTGGTACTTTGATTTTCCTTTCCTAAACCTTTCCTTTCTTTCATCCTCCGCCTTGCCCCTATCACAAGACATCTAGCATTTCAAATGCACATCAGATCATAACAAAATAACTAAAATCCCAAGTTTTTCACAGAACTTTTCGTCCTCAGAAAAATACTGATGCTGAGGGGGGGGGGGAAAGAGAGAGATGCTTTTCCTGTTCTTTCTTCTTTTCTTTCCTTTCCTTTTAGTTTAATTGTGAGCTGGTATATAACCCTAAACTTAGCTAAATGGTAATAACTAACCTAGTTTACCTTGGCTGAGTTTAGAAAGCTAAAGCAATTTCATTGGATAACATTTTCTCTATTGGGATGGCAACGCAGTGCCAAATTTCAGGCACTAAGTGGCAACCATTGACTTCCACAATTGCTGTTGCTATTATTATTATTATTATTATTATTATTATTATTATTACTATTATTATTATTATTATTATTATTATCTTTTATTCATTAAACATGAACCTCAGTCAACTGAACATTCAAATTGGCTGGCGCTGATGGTTGACACGGGTTGCTACCAGCATCCTAGATGTTGTTGTTATTATTATTGTTGTTGTTGTTGTTGTTAATTGCACAGTCAGCCAGATGTTCAGACTGGATTTGGCATTTTTGTCTACTTATTGAGTCCTTACCAAGGACCTGGGATACTCAGATATGGATGTTTGAATTGATGGTATTACAGATATCGTCGCAGGATGGAAGCTGTTCCTAGTAAGGCCTTCCACAATTATTATTATTGTTGTTGTTGCTATTGTTGTTGTTGTTGTTATGGTCGGTTGCCCAGTCAGCCAGATGTTTAGACTAGATTTGGCATTTTTATCCTCCTATTGAATCCCAAAGGGCCTGGGAAAGCAGGTTGTTTGATGGTATTAAAGGTATCGTGGCAGGATGTCAAGTCTTCCAAGTAAAGCTGCCTTTGGCAGTTGTTAGGGTTCCTTACACAGTCAGCCAGATGTTTTACACTGGATTTGGCCTTTTTATCCCGCCACCAACTCCTTCCCAAGGACTTGGGATGGGCAGATGCTGTTGTTTGAGGGTGTTAAAGGTTCGTCATACTGTCAGCCAGATGTTTTAGCTGCCTTTTGCATTTGTTAGGGTTGGTCACACAGTCAGCCAGATGTTTCAAATTGGATTTGGCATTTTGGTCCACCTATCCACTCCTTCCCAAGGATAAGCAAATGTTGATTGATGGTATTAAGGGTATCGTCACATGATGTAAGCTATTCTAAGGAAAGCCACCTTTTGCAACTGACTGAAGGAGTCATTGTCAACACTGATGGTATTCAAGTAGTGCTCCAGATGTTTGGGGATTGCACCCAAGACATCTGTGACTATTGGTACTATCTTTATTTTCTTTTGCCATGTATTATTTTCACATTATACAAGATAGTGAATCTTACACGGTCTCTGTCTTCAAGCATGGGATCCCATGAGGTTGTTTTGCTTAATTATTTTTGAATTATTTTTAATGCTGTGATTTTCTATGAATTTACATCATAGTGCCCACTCTCTGAGCAGATTGCTTACCTTTGGTGGTAGAGCTGGTGGGAATTGTAGTCCAACTCACCTAGAGAGTGCCAATTTGAGTAAAACTGATTCAAAGAATTGCATATCAACTCACTTGCTGTCTACAACCTCCAGAATAACTCCTTTGCTGAATACCTTTGTCTTCTGAATTTGTGTCCCAAAGGTGCTTTTTCAAAAGGTAACTGAACTTTGTTTTTCCTTGAAAACATTTCACTTCTCATCCAAGAAGCTTCTTCAGTTCTTCAGTTCAGTTCAGAACTGAAGCAGCTTCTTGGATGAGAAGTGAAACGTCTTCAAGGAAAAAACGAAGTCCAGTTGCCTTTTGAAAAAGGACCTTTGGGACAACCATGATCTGGACGACTTAAAACAGGGGACTACAAACTTAGCAACTTTAAGACCTGTGGACTTCAACTCCCTGAATTCCTCAATCAGCCATGATGGCTGAGGAATTCTGGGAGTTGAAGTCCACAAGTCTTAAAAGTGCCAACTTTGAAGACCCCTGACTTAGAATCTCCACAGACTTCTGAATTTATGCGAGTGACAAGCCGAAAGAAGGATTGGAGAGAGACCTTTTTTTTTCATAGCACCCAAATTGTGAAGTATTTGATGTCAATTCTATCAACTACTCATTCCCCTTCAAACCGTTCAACTGACTATGCAGACTATAAATGGTTAATGTTGTCACCCATAACAATTGGGGGAATCAAGCTGGAGAACAATTTAGCAGCATGCATTGTACTGATATAATAGAAAGCAAAGCTACAGGCAGGGACTGAAATATTCATTTAACTTAATTCACTTAATAAGGTATAAAAGGAATTGTGACTAAATTGATATTGCTTTTATTGTCCAAATGAAAATAAATTGTGGAAGAGGAAGAATATTAGGGATGACCGGTTAATTCTACCAGACTGCAAACATTTGATAAATGTACCTGACATCAAATAAGAATTAATGAATGTTACATCATTCTTCAGGACTTCCCAACCTTCTTTCCCTTCTCCACTGTTTAATTATATTTGCTTGCTATGGCACCATACCACCATACAGTTGCAATATCTAAAGTATTTTTATGATCACACAGTAACATAACTGTTAGTGAATCTGACTCCCCCATTGAATTTGCTTGTCAGAAGGTCACAAAAGGTGATCACATGATTCCAGGACACCGCAACCGTCATAAACATGAGTCAGTTGCCAAGTGCCTGAATCTTGATTGCATGCTGCAATGCTCATAAATGTGAAAAACCGTCATAAGTCACTTTTGTAACTTTGAACAGTCACTAAATAGATGGCTGTAAGTTGAAGTCTACGTGTACATCAAAAGCTTGAGCACTTTCTGATAGACTACGTTGAAAGAAAAATCTTCATCAGGGTCCCGTCCAAGCCGGGAATAAACAACATGGAGGCTGCTTTAGAAAGAAGGTTGTAGTTTATTGGAGAGGAGAGCCAAAACAGAAAAATGGCTCTGGGGGAAAAAAACTTGACCACATGGAGCAAGAGTGGTGGGCTTTTATACCTTCTGGGGCTCTTGAAGTTGTTTCCTGTTCCTGTTTGAGGCTTTGTATTTCCTGTGTCATGTACTTTGACCTGAGTCTGAGTGTGCCCTTCTGGCATTCTGATGGTGGTGGGTTAATCCTATTATGTCTCAACGATCATACCCTGCTTCTCTGGGGCTGGGGCTGATGACTGTTGGGGAAATATATTCTGTCTTTTTAATATTTCCCAAAATATTTCTTTCTCTGGATTCTTCCCACAATGACAATGCCTTATACATTGTTAAAAATATCCCTCCCTTCCTCCCCCTTTCATTCCTTTGAGAGAAAAGGAATGAAAGAGGGAGGAAGGGAGGGATATTTTTAACAATGTATAAGGCACTGTCGTTGTGGGAATGTGTGGGAATTTGAAAGATGGCATCTCTGGGTGATGATGACACAGCAGTTGACCATCTAGGGCAGGGGTAGGCAACCTTGGCTCTTTTATGACTCGTGGACTTCAACTCCCAGAATTCCTGAGCCAGCATGGAGGCAGAATGATGGGTGAGAATTTCTGCTCATTGGAAATCACCTCAACCATAAGCTTCCTGGAGTAAAGCTCTAGGAAGGTTATGATTGAGGTGATTTTCAAAAGATTTGGTTGAGTTTTTGAAAGAAGATTTGCATTAATTCTGCTTTGGAGCAGTAAATCTGTTCAGCTCAGAGAAATGAAAAGTGCAGTGAGCATTTTGAAGAAGCACAAAATGTGCAGAGACATCCTAAAACACAATTCTCAAATAGGATTAGGATCCATGGGGATCATAGACCTTTTTCTACTTGTAACTAGCCCCACAGAAGCAGACTTCTACTCTCTCCCCCAGAAAAACAAAATTAGCCCAATTCCCATCCAGATCTGTACTACCTCAAATTCCACTGAGTATATGATCACATTAAGCAAACTCTTGTGCTATCTGTTCTTTTTTGTGTTGATAGGAATTAACAGAATAACAGAGTTGGAAGGGTCCTTGGAGGTCTTCTAGTCCAACCCTCTGCTCAGGCAGAAGACCTGCTTGTACTCTCGGCAATTATATCTTTATTTAAGTTTGTCATAAAGATTCTGATATATGTCAAACATCTAAAGCTACAAATGTTTGATTGGCCACACCAAAAATTAAATCAAGGAAAAGTCAGGCATGATTAGTTGGTCATTCTCTTAAAAAAATGGGCTTCTTTCCATGGATTCACCCCTCCAGTATTAAAGCAAAACCTGAAAAAGAATCATCTCAGCTCTTGTTTGCATACTTAACTTGTTTCATTGTGATAAATTGTTCCTAAAAATAAGGACAAAGGATGAAGCAGTGTCAAGCTTTTAATAGGAACTTTGATTGACAAGGTATGATAAGCCATAATATCAAGAAGATGATAGATAGATAGATAGATAGATAGATAGATAGATAGATAGATAGATAGATAGATAGATAGACAGACAGACAGACAGACAGACAGACAGACAGACAGACAGACAGACAGACAGACAGACAGATAGATAGATAGATAGATAGATAGATAGATAGATAGATAGATAGATAGATAGATAGATAGATAGATAACCTTTATTGTCATTTTTTTACTGTGGGCACAATAACAAGCATTAAAAATGAAACTGTTGGTTTAGTGTTGTGCACAGAGCTATTTATTAGGGTTAGATAGGAGGATCAAATCACCATGGCTTGTTCAAGAAACAGAGATTTAGAGATCCCGTGATGGTATTGAACGCAACTTAGAATTTTTTCATCTCGGCTCCGACCTTAGCTTTATACAACCTTCCACCCATATGAGATTAAAAATGAAATAGGTGTTATGGCTATATAATCAGGAGGTGTGTTGAGGTTCCTCATCATGGATATATACAGTTAGAAATCATCCTATAAGCAGAAGATCTCCCACATTTACATCCTGTTGTCTTCTAAGATAGAATAGCAGAATTGGAAGGGACCTTGGAGGTCTTCTACTCCAACCCCCTGCTCAAGCAGGAGACCCTATACCATTCCAGACAAGTGGCTGTCCAATCTCTTCTTAAAAGCCTCCAGTGATGGAGCACCCACAAAGTTCTAAAACTAAAGAGAAATGTCCCAACGCTGAGAACCATTAATCACTGGAACAACTTGCCTTCAGAAGTTGTGGGTGCTTCATGACTGGAGGCTTTTAAGAAGACACTGAACAGCTGCATAGGATATACTACTGGCTGCCCCTTGAATAACATTACCAGTAGCTGGACAGAGAAGTAGAGATTATCTTGTTTGCAATGGGACTATTCTAGATCTTCTTCTGCCATGGCGTATCGCTCTTTTTCCCCGTCTCAAGAGGGGCTGAGCTAGACCTGCCTCCTCACTGCTACTTTCTTCTTCTTCTTCGCTAGATGTTCTGGCACCTCTCGGGGGGCTGCCCGGTGGCCTCTCGCGCCCCGCCCAGCGGCAAGCCAGTTTGTCCTCTTGGCAAGCCGGTCTGTTGGGCAACCTCCAGCTTTCGTTGATCGGGGCTGCAGCCATGCATTCGGCTGCAGCTTTATCACAGGAACACAGGAGATTTTCACACAGGCTCCATCCAACACCTAAAAGGAAGGAAGAAGATTGAGAGCAGCTTCCATACCAAAACTCACAAGAGGCCGTGATTGCAGGAGATATTTGCCATCGTCGCGACATGGCCCTCGAGCTAGAGAACCAATGAGGTCAAAAGGTGGGTGCAATGGAGCAATCGAATAAGGGATCCTTGATACTCTCTGAGCTTTGTTGTTTGCTTACAGACATTTCATTACCCAACCGTGTGATCTCATCAGTAGCATCACTAGCATCCTAGTGGATCATCGATTGAACATGAGGCAACAGTGTGAAGCAGCTGCAAAAAAGGCAAACACGATCTTGGGGTGTATCAAGAGAAGCATAGAGTCCAGATCACGTGAAGTTATTATTCCCCTCTACTCTACCTTGGTCCGACCTCACCTGGAGTACTGTGACCAGTTCTGGTCACCCCAGTTCAAGGAAGACACTGACAAACTGGAGCAGGTTCAAAGGAGAGCTACCAAGATGGTGAACGGTCTACAAACCATGTCCTATGAGGAACGGTTAAAGGAATTGGGAATGTTTAGTCTACAGAAAAGAAGACTGAGAGGAGACACGATAGCTGTCTACAAATACCTGAAGGGCTGTCACAGTGCAGAGGGATCAGCCCTGTTCTCACTTGCCCAAGGAAGGACTAGAAACAATGGGATGAAACTGCAGGGGAAAAGATTCAGATTGGCGGTTAGAAAAAAATTTCTAACAGTAAGGGTGATCGACCAGTGGAACAGGTTGCCACGGGAGGTGGTGAGCTCCCCTTCGATGGAGGTCTTCAAGCAGAGACTAGATGGCCATCTGTCTGGGATGGTTTAGGGAATCCTGCCTCGAGCAGGGGGTTGGACTCGATGACCCGGGAGGTCCCCTCCAACTCTACGATTCTATGATTCTATGATTGTCATTACCTAGTTGGGTAATGACGCGTCTGCAAGAAAATCACCAAGCCCAGAGAGCACCAAGGACTCCTCATTTCAACCCTGACCTACAAATGTTCTCTGCTATTGGCTATTGGGAAAAAAAGCCCCACCTCTTTTTAAGAGTGTGCAGCATGGGCTATAGAGACAAGACCTGGTTATTTTGTTGTGGCCTGTCGGCCACCAGAGAACTCTGCGACTGATTCAGAGGAGGAAGCACAGGAGTGAGTGGGCCTCGGCCCCAGTGTCAGGGCCATCTGAAAGCTCCGATGGGGATGAAGGAACGGGGCTGTCGCAGCCAGAGACAGAGGTGGCGCCTGGGCCATCCGCCAGCCCCCAGATGGAAAGGCTGAGACCTCCATGCCTTGAGGCAAGTGATTCAGGAGAGGAGGATCACACAGGGCCAGTGATTGATGCACGGGCGCGGCGGAGGCTGAGAAGAGGAGAACAGCGAGAGGCTATGGGCCGGTCTTCGGGGCGAGTTACCGCTACTAACAGAGCCCCACCCTCAGCTGTGGATAAATGGCAGGGGCAGAGACGAATAGGTGTGGCAGACAACTATCTGTCTCCCTGACGGTCAGCCACTTCTATCTGGAACTCCTGATTCTGGTTTGTAAACTTGCAGGAGTTTTCCTCAGATCCTGTGGCACTGGGAGTCGGAGCGTCTTCTGAGCATGTGCCTGTTGGAAAAGAGCCAGTTTGCCTGAAGGATTCTGACCGTCCTCTACCCCATGAATCCCAGCAACCGGTTAGGGCACATAGGGTTGGCCTCCTACGGGTCCCGTCTGTTAGGCAATGTCGTCTGGCGGGGGCCTAGGGTTAGGGCCTTCTCCGTTGCTGCCCCAGCCCTCTGGAACCAGCTTCCCTCAGAGGTTCGTACTGCTCCCCTCCCTCCTAGCTTTCCGAAAACTCTTAAAAACACATTTATGCAGACAGGTTTGGGGCGTGTGAGTTGCACTCTGCCCCTGGGCCTCTGATTGTGACTGTGTGTGGTATGAGTGGAAATAGTTTTTACATTGTAAATTAGTATTTTAATTGATTTATACTATATTTTTGTACTTGTATTTTTGCTGTGAGCCGCCCTGAGTCTTGGGAGAAGGGCGGCATATAAGTCAAATAAATAAATAAATGGTGAGAGACCGAAATTAACTCTGGGTTTTGGGAGACCCCTGCAAGGGAAAAGGGAGCGAGCTTCGTTGTTTGGAGGCAATTAAAGACTTGAACAGGCAGTTGTGTGAAACTGCTGGCGTTCCTAAATAAAAGGAACGTTGGAGATTTATTGGTGCGCCTATTGTGTTCGGGGAGTCGGGTCAGAACATATTTAAAGAACTACCAAGAATCAAGGAATGAAGAAAAGCACATTCCCACAAACACTGACAAGGCAAGCCACCTGTATATAAAGAGAGCAACCCACACTGCCTTCTAGGACTGAAGATGTTACCTAGTAGGGCAGGGGTGTCAAACTCAATTTCATTGAGGGCCGCATCAGCATTGCGGTTGCCCTCAGGGGGCCAGGGTGGGTGTGGCCAGGGTGGGTGCGGCCTACTGGGTGGGTGTGGAGGGAGTGGGTGTGGACTACTGGTCAGGCGTGGCCAGCTCTACATTGTTCGCGTCAAGGGTGCCTGTGGGGGCCTGGGCAGGAGTGGGACAGATCTGAGGGTCTCTGGCAGAAGGGGGGTGGGACCAGGGCAAGCACCAAGGCTTGGTCCACTGGAGGAGCCTCGCTGTTCCTCTCAGGCCATGCGGGGGGAGGAGGCTTATGGAGCTAAGACTGAATGCGTTTCAGCGTAGATGGCCACCACAAAATTGTACATTGGCTCCCGGCCGGCCTGGACCAGGGCCAAGGCAGCAGGGGCCGTTCCCTCACTGTTTCCAGGATGGCTTCATGGGCCACATGAAACCACTTTGCGGGCCGCATCTGGCCCCCGGGCCTTGTGTTTGACATGTCTGTAGTAGGGTAATGAAGCATCTGCCAGAAAACAACCAAACTCAGGGAGCACCAAGGACTCGATTTGATTATTTTTACCATTTTGATAAATTTGGTCCACACACACACACACACACACACACCCCAAGGTATCCCTTCATAGTGGACTGGGGAGGTGAATTTTTAACTGTCAGAGGAAATTCTAACTCCTTTGTTGAAATTCGTTCCTTGAAGAATTTCCTGCATTGACTGCAGGAAGAGCAAAGGTTAGAAAGCAGTGTTGCAGGCTAATTCTGCCAACTGCCAGCAGTTCGATCCTGACCGGCTCAAAGTTGCCTCGGCCTTTTATCTTTCTAAGATTGGTAAAATGAGGACCAAAATTGTTGGGGGCAATATGCTGTCTCTGTAAACCGCTTAGAGAGTGCTGTAAAGCAGGGTGAAGTGATATATAAGTCTAAGTGCTATCACTATTTACCGGAGAAAGCTGTTTCTTTTTTTTTCTTTTCTTTGAAAAATGTTTCACTTAAGAAAGAGGTGATTCTTGGATGCTGCTATCTCAAAACTTACATGTTGGTGTGTGATCAAAGCACACAACTTCAGATCTTGGGGTTTTTTCTGGCTGGCATCCCAGTCTTCTAACTTGTTCCAGGCAGCATTGATGGGAGAAACAACATCTGTTAGATGGAGAGGATAACAGAATTAACATTTCAAAACCATTTTCCACCTACATATTCTGCAGCATCCCATACATTGGTATAAACTCTTACTGGTATCGTATTTTTTAAAAAAATATTTTCTCTCTTGCTTTATCATACCATATAGTTCAGGTCAAAGTATGGGACATGGCCAAGAAGCAGAGCCTGCCATTAGAGGAGGTGGAGAGGGGCAAAGAGAATCACCTCTCTCTATGATTTCTGCTGGTCTTTTAAGATCTGGCAGAGTTGGGTCTACCTGGGTCTATCTGTTGCTTAAGTAACACAAGTACTAGAGCCTAGAAAGCAGACCTATTCTGGAGAAGGAAGGAAGGAAGGAAGGAAGGAAGGAAGGAAGGAAGGAAGGAAGGAAGGAAGGAAGGAAGGGAGGGGAGGGAGGGAGGGAGGGAGGGAGGGAGGGAGGGGGGGAGGGAGGGAGGGAGGAAGAAAGAAAGGAGGGAAGGAAGGAAGGAAGGAGGGAGGGAGGAGGAGGGGAGGGGAGGGAGGAAGGAAGGAAGGAAGGAAGGAAGGAAGAAGGGAGGGAGGGAGGGAGGAGGAGGGGGAGGGTGAGGGAGGGAGGGAGGGGGGGAAGGAAGGAAGGAAGGAAGAAGGGAGGGAGGGAGGAAGGAAGGAAGGAAGGAAGGAAGGAGGGAGGGAGGCAGGGAGTGTGGAGGAGGGGAGGGTGAGGGAGGGAGGGAGGAAGGAAGGAAGGAAGGAGGGAGGGAGGGAGGAGGGGAAGGGAGGGAGGGAGGGAGGAAGGAAGGAAGGAAGGAAGGAAGAAGGGAGGGAGGGAGGGAGGGAGGCGGGGAAGGAAGGAAGGAAGGAAGGAAGAAGGGAGGGAGGGAGGGAGGGAGGGAGGAAGGAAGGAAGGAGGGAGGGAGGGAGGCAGGGAGGGAGGAGGAGGGGAGGGTGAGGGAGGGAGGGAGGGAGGAAGGAAGGAAGGAAGGAGGGAGGGAGGGAGGAGGGAGGGAGGAGGGAGGGGTGAGGGAGGGAGGGAGGGAGGAAGGAAGGAATCACTGTGACCAAATCCGGAAGCAAAATTATTTTCCAGATCTTTTCTGAAGGTTTCCTGGATGACTGAGAATTTCCATAGAAATTCCATAATAGTACAATAAAATAAACAAGGAAAAAAGAACACAACAAGAATACATCAACGTGATAACATACTGAATACAGGTAGTCCTCGAATTACAACAGTTCATTTAGTGACCGTTCAAAGTTACAACGGCACTGAAAAATGTGACTTAACACCGTCTTTCACAGTTATGGTCTTTGCAGCAGGCCCAGGGTCACGTGATCAAAATTCAGATGCTTGACAACTGGTTCATACTTAAAACCGTGGCTGGGTCCCGGGGGTCACATGTGATCATGTTTTGCGACTTCCTGACAAGCAAAGTCAATAGGAAATCCAGATTCACTTAACAACCAGGTTACTAACTTATCAACTGCAGTGATTCACTTAACAACTCTGGCAAGAAAAGTGGTAAAATGAGGCAAAACTCACTTAACAAATGTCTCACTTAACAACTGAAATTTTGGGCTCAACTGTGGTTATAAGTCAAGGACTACCTGTACATCAATATGATACATATTGATTGACAGTGCTTTTTTTGTAAAAAAAAAAAAAAAAAGGATGCCGGAACTCACACATGTCATACAACCCGCCTTGCCTACCCTACAAGGTTCCATCCAAAAAAGGTGCCAGAACTCCGTTCTGGGCGTTCTATGACAAAAAAAGCCCTGCATATCGATCACATTGAATACATCAATAGAATAGAATAGAATAGAATAGAATAGAATAGAATAGAATAGAATAGAATAGAATAGAATAGAATAGAATAGAATAGAATAGAATAGAATAGAATAGAATAGAATGAAGAGAGGTGGAATGGAATAGAATAGAATGAATAGAATAGAATAGAATAGAATAGAATAGAATAGAATAGAATAGAATAGAAATAGAATAGAATAGAATAGAATAGAATAGAATAGAATAGAATGAAGAGAGATGGAATGGAATGGAATGGAATGGAATGGAATGGAATGGAATGGAATGGAATGGAATGGAATGGAATGAAATGGAATGGAGTGGAGTGGAGTGGAGTGGAATAGAATAGAATAGAATAGAATAGAATAGAATAGAATAGAATAGAATAGAATAGAATAGAATAGAGTAGAGTAGAGTAGAGTAGAGTAGAGTAGAGTAGAGTAGAGTAGAGTAGAGTAGAGTAGAGTAGAGTAGAGTAGAGTAGAGTAGAGTAGAGTAGAGTAGAGTAGAGCAGAGCAGAGCAGAGCAAGCAGAGCAGAGTAGAATAACAGAGTTGAAAGGGACCTTGGAGGTCTTCTAGTCCAACCCACTGTTGAAACAAGAGATCCTATACAGTGGTGGGATCCAAATATGTGAACAACTGGTTCTCTGTGTGGATATCACTTCCGGAAGTCCATTCTGAGCTTGGGCAGCAAAAAATTAGCTACCGGTTCTGTTGAACTGGTGCAAACCGGCTGAATCCCACCACTGACCCTATATCATTTCAGACAAGTGGTTGCCCAATCTTTTCTTAAAAGCTTCCAGGGTAGGAATATTTACAATATATAATATCCAATGTCCTGCCCGATACCTTTGGCTGAGTAGAAATGGGGGGAAACATTTCTTTTCTCTGTTACATTTTACTTTATTGTTAACCTTCAATATTTCTTTAGGTCCCCACATGTCTAGATAGGAGGGTTAAATGAACAAAATGCATGCTGCTTTAGGAGCGTATGCAATTCCTTTGTTTGCTTTGAATGTCAGTAACCTGTCCAGTTCGTCAGTCGGCTGTCCTCTTCCTTCTTGTCCACAAAAGCAGCCATATAATTCGAATTCCTCTGGACACCGATCAGTCAAGCAGTAGAGCATCTCACCCAACTGTGGAAACTCTCGCTTGAGTTTCCCATTGTCACCCCGTTGCAGAAAGGAGGAACGATCACACACTGTGGAAAGGAGATACGCATTTCACAGCTGTATTCTTGTTAAGTACAGATACAGATGGCTAAAAAACACGACTATGGAATTCTCTTTTCTTCTGTGTGTCTCATAGTCCTCAAATTTTCTCCCTTGAATCTTTCAACCTTCAAGAGAAGATCTGGGCACCAGAAAAATAAGGCTGATTTGAAATAAAGAACCCATTTTTCTGGAACGGTCCATTTCACTAGCAAACAGCAGTTTTTGATGTAATTTCTGTGTACCATTAAAAAAAATAATTAAGCCCAAGATATCTCTTGGGTGGTGGCCTAATGGTGAAGGTGCTTGCATCCCACTGGGAAGGTTGAGAATTCAATCTTAAGTAATGGCAGATGTTTATCTCTCAAGACACAAAGAAAAAAACTCTGCTGTGAGCTCTGCATAGGCATCAGGAAGGGCATCTGGCCAGTAAATGCTCAGCTCCATCCAGTCACCACAACTCTACCCTGAATTAAGGGATTACACGTCATGAAAGAGAGGGGATTTCTTACATCTCCTAAAGCAAGGGTCTTCAAACTTGGCCCTTTTATGACTTGTGGACTTCAACTCCCAGAATTCCTCAGCCAGGCACGCTGGCTGAAGAATTCTGGGAGTGGGAGTCCACATGTCATAAAAGGGCCAAGTTTGAAGACCCCTGTCCTAAAGAATTAATACACTGGTCAGTCACTTTTTTTCTACTTACTTTTTTTTCCTGTAATGTACAACACAACTTTCTCATACTAACTGTTCTATAGGTCTCCTCTCTTTTCTTCCAGTTAAACTATTGGGCTGAGTGAAAGCATTTCATACCTTCTCCAAAAGATTCTTCAGGAGATGGTGACTCTTCTGGAATTGTTTGTAGACAATGTCACCGTTTCCTCCCCAGATATCTTGAAGAGATGTCCTGGATTTTGGGTCTTAAGTTCTATTTAAAACAAAGCAGAATCCTATAGCAGTGGTGGCGAACCTATGGCACAGGTGCCAGAGGCGGCACTCAGAGCCCTCTCTGTGGGCATGTGTGCCATCGCCCCAGTCCTAGGCCTTCAGCTGGGTTTTATAAAACTTTTTCACTTTAGGCCTCTGCCGCCATGTGTAAAAAAAAAAGGTTCAATCAGTCAATTTCAACTTCTCGTGGGAAAAAAAAGATCTTGCAAAGTTGGAATTTATTGATTGAACTTTTTAGTTCCATCCAGTCTGCCGTTATCACCGCAGCCACGCCCACCCAATGGGCCACACCCAGCCAATGGACCACACCCATCCAGCACTCGACGATGCATAAGTGGGTTTTGGGTTGCAGTTTGGGCACTCGGTCTCTAAAAGGTTCGCCATCACTGGCCTGTATTGTTCTTGAATGAAAAATCCATGAATCTCACTTTAAATAAGTATCTTATATATAAAAAGTACTGGCTGGAAACATGCAGAAGAGATCTTCATCCTGCAGTGGACAGTCAAAAGCTAGAATGATAATGATGATATATAAAAAGTAGAGGTGCACTTTTTACATACAGTCACAGATGTGCTTGCATTGCCTTTTTTTCCTAATGAATCCTAGGACAACGGGAATTTTACTTGCCGCGGTTTGCTGGTCTTGAAAATTCTGAAGCTGGGATGAATTCTGCTTCTGTTATGTTAACCTCAGGTGAAGCAGTTGTAGCGCTTATTGTAGCAAAATGGCTCTCTGACAATCCTGGGAAAAGATGCAGGATTAACTCCTTTACTTGTTAATAGGAGATTCGACTCTGTATGAAATTAGATCAGTGTTTCTCAACCTTGACAATTTTAAGGCATGTGGACTTCAACTCCCAGAATTCCACAGCCAGCATTGCTGGCTGTGGAATTCTGGGAGTTGAAGTCCACATGCCTTAAAATTGTCAAGGTTGAGAAACACTGATAGATCAAGTATAAATATGTTTTCCCCCCTACCCAAATTCCCTGGTCTTGCTGTATTGCCTTATCAAGTGGGAGCGGGAAAGGATACAACTGGTAAGACAGAATAATAATAATAATAATAATAATAATAATAATAATAATAATAATAATAATAATAATAAAGTTGGAAGGGACCTTGGAGGTCATCTAGTCCAACCCCCTGCTCAGGCAGGAAACCCTATACCATTTCAGACAAATGTCTGTCCAAACTTCCAGTGTTGGAGCATTCACCGCTTCTGGAGGCAGGTTGTTCCACTGGTTAATTGTTCTAACTGTCAGGAAGTTTCTCCTTAGTTCCAGGTTGCTTCTCTCCTTGATTAGTTTCCATCCGTTGCTTCTTGTCCTGCCTTCAGGCGCTTTGGAGAATAGCTTGACTCCCTCTTCTTTGGGGCAAGCCCTGAGATATTGGAAGGCTGCTATCATGTCCCCGCCTCATCCTTCTCTTCATTAAACTAGTCACACCCAATTCCAGCAACCGTTCCTTATATGCTTTAGCCTCCAGTCCCCTAATCATCCTTGTTGCTCTTCTCTGTACTCTTTCTAGAGCCTCAGCATCTTTTTTTACATCATGGTGACCAAAACTGGATGCAGTATTCCAAGTGTGGCCTTACCAAGGCATTGTAAAGTGGTATTAACACTTCATGTGATCTTGATTCTATCCCTCTCTTAATGCAGCCTAGCACTGTGTTGACCTTTTTGGCAGCTGCAGCACACTGGCCTGTTGATCTAAGGTGTGTACATATTCCTAGCAAGGTCGTTCAAGGCATGAAAGTCTTAGCAAGCCAGGTTACTTTCAGCTCAAGCCTTTTTAAAGGCCAGGATAAAAATAAGACACACGTTTCTAATAACTGTAAATTAAGCAAATATTTTCCACAGCAGGGTTGAAGACTTGTTCACCCTGGAAACAAACTGCAGGTACCAACTTACCAACTCTTTGTACAGAATTATCGAAAGCAACAGTTGCATCTTTCTGGGTTATGGCTATAAAGCAAAATAAAAGAGAAAAGTTTATGTTATCATACCAGATAATGTTTATGCTTTTTGTAATTTCCTGGATCAGGAAATTTCAAAACATGCCTCTCTAGGCAATCAAATACCTTTTCTATAACTTTTTTTTTTTTACAGAGGATGAAAACGGAGGTCTGATGCTTAACTAAATAAGCTGAAACAAACTTGTATTACTTCCAGAAATGGCCAACGAAACTACGGGAAAATAAAGAAAAGAAAGAAAGAAAGAAAGAAAGAAAGAAAGAAAGAAAGAAAGAAAGAAAGAAAGAAAGAAAGAAAGAAAGAAAGAAGAAGAAGGAAGGAAGGAAGGAAGGAAGGAAGGAAGGAAGGAAGGAAGGAAGGAAGGAAGGAAGGAAGAAAATAAAAAAGAGAAGGAAGGAAGGAAGGAAGGAAGGAAGGAAGGAAGGAAGGAAGAAAGAAAGAAAGAAAGAAAGAAAGAAAGAAAGAAAGAAAGAAAGAAAATAAAAAAGAGAAGGAAGGAAGGAAGGAAGGAAGGAAGGAAGGAAGGAAGGAAGAAAGAAAGAAAATAAAAAAGAGAAGGAAGGAAGGAAGGAAGGAAAGAAGGAAGGAAGGAAGGAAGGAAGGAAGGAAGGAAGGAAGGAAGGAAGGAAGGAAGGAAGGAAGGAAGGAAGATCCCAGTGAGCTCTTGCTAAATACAAGAATTTCTTTTATTTGAATAAGATAAGTTTCAAATCACATTTGTCCCTTAGGCAATGCTGTGAAAACTAAGTTTTTCTTTATTGTATGTATGCATTGCATTATGTGGCCCTTGATGGCACCATAACAGTGATAATCATTTGTTTTTATTATCATACTCTTTCCTTCTGCACAGAAGATTTAATACAGAATTCAACAGATATAATTAAAAACTAACACTAGAAAACAAACTTTAAAGAAGATGGCAAGGGGAAAATAAACAGAAAACCAGCCAATCATTATGTCACATAAAAAAAAAAACCCAATAAGTTTGCTGAGTGGCAGAAGAAACCCTACTTCCACCACCCTGTTCTTCATGAATCAATAAATTTCTCAAAGTTCTCAATAATAATATTGTCAGTGACTAAAGCAAGGACTGAAACTCTTTTCCAAGTACTTGGTGCCACTCACTAATAACAACCACAGTAACGTTTCCCAATCCCAGGTCCTTGGGAAGGACTAGATAGGTGGATAAAAATGCCAAATCCATTCCACAGCTCTGGCTGACTGTGTGGCGAACAACAATAACAGCAATAATAATAAATTTACAAGATGTTTCCATCTCTCCCTTTAAAAAACGTAATTTGTTTTATTTTATTGTTATAAGGCTTATGTTAATCTCAGCTTTGAAGTCTCCAGACTCCTGGTGTGAACTCTTGTCAAATCAAAGCATTTTTGCAGAAAATGCAGTGGTGGGATTCAGCCGGTTCGCACCAGTTCAGCAGAACCGGTAGCTAATTTTTTGTTGCCCAGGCCCAGAATGGACTTCCGGAAGTGGCATCCACACAGAGAACCGGTTGTTCACATATTTGAATCCCATCACTGAGAAAAATGGAATTGCTGATGAGTGGTAGCACACCTGAGAGTTTAATATTTAAAGTATTAGGTTATTGATGTTATGGAAATGTCTGTGTTTGGTTATTGATCCTTAGGTTAAGGGAAGCAAAAGTGCAGAAGAAAACTTCAAAAGACAGATAAGAACCTCGATGGTGACCCCAAAATATCAGACAAGTTGTAAGACTGACAAGAGATATCACATTCAGGGATGGAAAGATAAAACCAGATGCTATCTTTAAATGTGTGGAGTGAGAGAGAAAAAAGATAAAGGGGTCCCTGCAGTTTTTACTCTGCTAGTCATTGCCAACTATAGGACATTGCTCGCCTCTATTTCAAGGCCATTGAGCCAGCATTGTCCGAAGACATTTCCATGGTCTTGTGGCCAGCATGATGTCAAAGTGCTGCTAGCTTCCCATGTTAAGTGGTACCTATTTATCTACTTGCCTTTGCATGCTTTTGAACTTCTAGGTTGGCAGGAGTTGAGGCAAGGACAGGAGCTTACCCCATCACGTTGCACTTGGGTCTCGAACCTTAATCTTAATCTTAATCGCTGAGCACTGTGCCAAAATATAAGGCAGGGGTAGTCAACCTTGGCTCTTTTATGACTCGTCAACTCCCAGAATTCAACTCCCAGAACTCCCATAAATTCCCAGAATTTATGACTCGTGGACTTCAACTCCCAGAATTATATAAGGTATAGCCATCTTTTTTTAAAAATCCATCTCTTAATTGTCTTGTGCCTCACATCTGAGCAGAATTCAAAAGCCAAGTAGGACAATTTGGGTGTTCAGAAAGGTTGGTGCTTCCTGAAATGGCCTGTGGTTCACCCCATGTTGAAGTATGTTGAAATATATTTTCTACATGTTTCCCTATTGAAATATGAAGATCTATACAGTACCCGCCCCTCTGAAGGTTTCAAGGAGTCCACTGCTTTCAGCGTCTGAAGAAACAAAGAACAACAGATAAGTTGGGTGTAAAAAATGTGCAGGAATTCTTCCTAGCAAACAAGCCTTATATCATCAAATAATTTATAATAAAATCTGTTCTTTTGAAGGAATCCAAGTGAGGAGTGAAATTTATCTAAAGGTGAAATTTCTTAGAGCAGTATTTCTCAACCACTTCTTTGTCATGGACCCCCTTTAAATACCTTTTGTGGCCATGGACCACCAAGACTTAACTCAAGAAGAAGAACAAGAAGAAGAAGAAGGAGAAGGAGAAGGAGAGGAAGAGGAAGAGGAAGAAGAAGATGAGGAGGAGGAGGAGGAAGAAGAAGAAGAAGAAGAAGAATAAGAAGAAGAAGAAGAAGAAGAAGAAGAAGAAGAAGAAGAACAACAACAACAACAACAACAACAACAACAACAACAACAACAACAACATGATGATAATGATGATGATGTTGGAAGGGACCTTGGAGGTAATCTAGTCCAATCCCCTGCTCAGGCAGGAAACCCTATACCATTTCAGACAAATGGCTGTCAAGTCTCTTCCTAAAAACTTCCAGTGTTGGAGCATTCACGGCTTCTGGAGGAACGTCCTTCCACTGCTTAATTGTTCTCACTCTCAGGAAATTCCTCCTTAGTTCTAGGTTGCTTCTCTCCTTCATTAGTTTCCATCCATTGCTTATTGTCCTGCCTTCAGGTGTTTTGGAGAATAGCTTGACTCCCTCTTCTTTGTGGCCATGACTGAGATATCAGAACACTGCTATCATTTAAATCATAACATTTCTTCAAGACTTTGTAGACCCCCTGTGATGACATTTAGGGGACCCCAGGGGTCTGTAGATCACAGGTTGAGAAACACTGTCTTAGATAATTTTGTTACAGAGCAGAGGGTGAAATATTGGCACTCCTGTGTATTTCTAACATAGTCCAAAGGCCATCAGAGGCCTATCGGGATTCAAGTGATGAAAAATTTGCTTCGGTATGAATCTCTATCAAGGATCATATGAAGAATGGTTGCTGGAATTGGGTATGTCTAGTTTAATGAAGAGAAGGACAAGGGGTGACATGATAGCAGTGTTCCAATATCTCAGAGGTTGCCACAAAGAAAAGGGAGTCAAGCTATTCTCCAAAGCATCTGAAGACAGGACAAGAAGCAATGGATGGAAACTAATCAAGGAGAGAAACAACCTAGAACTAAGGAGAAACTTCCTGACAGAACAATTAGCCAATGGAACAACCTGCCTCCAGAAGCAGTGAATGCTCCAGCACTGGACACTCACTTGTCTGAGATGGTATAGATTCTCCTGCTTGAGCAGGGAGCTGGATTAGAAGACCTGCTTAGGTACGAAACCCTATACCATTACAGACAAATGGTTGTTCAATCTCTTCATAAAAACTTCCAGTGTTGGAGCATTCACAACTTCTGGAGGTAAGTTGTTCCTCTGATTAATTGTCCTACTAATTGTCCTGCTTTTCATTAAACTAGACATACCCAGTTCCTGCAACCATTCCTCACATATTTTAGCCTTCAGTCCCTTAATCCTCTTTGTTGCTCTTCTCTGTACTCTTTCTAGAGTCTGATGTAGAATTCTTCGTGCTGTCTGGAGCATTCTGAGAGCTGAACTCCACAAGTCTTAAAGTTGCCAAGTTTGGGAACTCCTGATATAGAAGATACTATTAGGCCTGCAAAAGCTAAAGTTTTGAGATGTCCTGGTCTAATGAGCGAGAGATTGAGTGTGGACAAATCTACCTTCAAATCCTACTTGGCCATCTGCATCTCACTGTGCTAATAGTGCAAAGAAGAAAAGGTTAATCAAAGGATTCATTATCCATCATGTCTGTGGTTATTCTGGAAATATAAGAATTTCAAGGAGACCACAGTTGCATCAGTCCAGAAGAATGTATTAACTTACATCTTTCAGGGTTGTTTGGAGATGAGTCACTGGGCAATTGAGGAACATCTATCGAAGAAAAAAAATTAAAACTAGTTTCTGTTGTGGGTGTCTCTAGACCAGCTTGGGAAATGTCAGAGGATGAAGAGGAGCAGCCAGGCCCCTCTGGGTGTTTTCCCCTCCCGGCAGCCGAGGCAGACAGTGAGGAGATTTGCATGCAGTCTGGGTCAGAATCTCAAAGTGAGGAGTCAGACTTGGAACAGGAAAATATATGGCTTGATCCGAGATTCCGAAGGTTTGATAGGCGGAGGTTTCAGTTACGTGGAAAAAGGAAGCCATGGGGGAAGTGACGTATCGAAAACTATATTAGAAGGTGAAGGCGGGACTAATTCTTTGTCACGAGCAACGTTAATATCAAGTAGTAGCCTGATGCCTCGAGGAGTTAGTTTGAACTCAGTTTTCTGGTGTTTTTGGAATCTACGGAAGATTTATGAGGCCTTGGACAACCTGAGAGATAAAGAGTGAGTTATTGGAAGGGGGGAGAGCATGTTTACGCTGAATGTAACTAAATCAGACTCGCAGTTCCGCAAACGAACTGCCATCATCTTGCTTTGAAGTGCATCTCTTGAACTATGTTAAATAAAACTCTTAAAGAAATATTCCTGTGGATTTTACTAAGCTGAGAAGGGCCAGATACAACAGTTTCTGTGACAAATTCTGCTTTCTAACCTACTCCAAGAATCAACACAACTGATTTTTTTAAAATAAAGAATTGTCTTGCTTTAACTATACAGAAAAAAACCCCACGTTTTTCCCCTAAGTTACAGTTTAGGATTTTATTTATTTATTTATTTATTTATTTATTTATTTATTTATTTATTATTAAACTTATATGCCGCCCTTCTCCCAAGACTCAGGGCGGCTCACAACAAGAATATAAGTATAACAAATATAACATAATAAATTAAAAATACAAATTTACAATATAAAATTATAGATAATTTATTCCACTCATACCACACACAAACACAGTCAAAGGCCCAGGGGCAGAGCACAGCTCACATGCACCAAACCTGTCTGCATAAATGAGTTTTTAACAGTTTTCGGAAAGCTAGGAGGGAGGAAGCAGTACGAACCTCTGAGGGAAGCTGGTTCCAGAGGGCTGGGGCAGCAACAGAGAAGGCCCTAACCCTAGGCCCCATCAGATGGCATTGTCTAACAGACGGGACCCGTAGAAGGCCAACCCTATGTGCCCTAACCGGTCGCTGGGATTCATGAGGCAGAAGACGGTCCCGCAAGTATCCTGGCCCATTGCCATAAAGGGCTTTATAGGTCATAACCAACACTTTGAATTGTGTTCGGAGACCAATTGGTAGCCAGTGCAGCTCGCGGAGGGCTGGAGTGATATGAGCATGTCTTGGGAGACCCAAGACGGCTCGCGCGGCCGCATTCTGGACTACCTGCAGTCTCTGGACATTCTTCAAAGGTTGCCCCATGTAGAGAGCATTACAGTAGTCGAATATCGAGGTGACAAGGGCATGGGTGACTGTGAGGAGTGACTCCCGGTCCAAATAGGGCCGCAATTGACGCACCAGGCGAACCTGGGCGAATGCCCCCCTCGCCACAGCCGAAAGGTGGTGTTCTAAACTTAGCTGTGGATCGAGGAGGACACCCAAGTTGCGAACCCTCTCCGAGGGGGACAAAACTTCTCCCCCCAGGGTAATGGACGGACAGTTGGAATTGTCCTTGGGAGGCAAAACCCATAGCCACTCCGTCTTGTCGGGATTGAGTCTGAGCCTGTTGGCACCCATCCAGACCTCAACAGCCTTCAGGCACTGGTTCATCACTTCAACTGCTTCACTGTAATGACGCGGGGTAGAGATATAGAGCTGAGTATCATCAGCATATTGATGATAACTCACCCCGTGTCGACGGATGATCTCACCCAACGGCTTCATGTAGATGTTAAAAAGCAGAGGTGAGAGAACAGACCCCTGAGGGACTCCACACGGAAGAGGCCTCGGAGCCGATCTCTGACCTCTGATGTGAATAATAGATATGGGGGATTTGTTGAGTAGGGGTCAAAAAAACAAATATGGCAATTATAATCAATATTTATGAAAGAGAATATTTGTAGCTCAGGATTGAAATGAGGGGTCCTCAGTAAATAGCCCAGCCAAAGAATCCCTAAGACACACCCACCCACCCACACAGGCAAGGTACCAGAATATAAAATGACAGCAAACAGCACTCCTTACTAGCACCGATTATGTTACCTAAGTTGGGTAATGAAACATCTGCAAGAAAACAAGCAAGCTCAGAGAGCACCAAGGACCTCTCATAATCAACATTTATTTATTAGATTTTTATTCTGCCTTTATTATTACACAGGTAACTCAAGGCAGTAAATATACCTAAAACTCCTTTCTCCTTCTGTTTTTCCCACAGCAAAAACCTTGTGAGGTGGGCTGGGCTGAGAAAGAGTGACTGGTCCAGAGTCACCTAGTCAGCTTTTCATGCCTAAGGTGGGACTAGAACTCACAGTCTCCAGGTGATTGGCCCAAAATCACCCAGCCAGCTTTCAGGCCTAAGGCGGGACTAGCACTCACAGTCTCCAGGTGATTGGCCCAAAGTCACCCAGCTGGCTTTCCATGGCTAAGGCAGGACTAGAACTCACAGTCTCCCGCTTTCTAGGCTAGTATCTTAATCACTACATCAGAATAGCAATGGATGCCCCTGAATTATCATAATAATCTTTTTTTATTGAAAGTCTTTCTTTAAGTAAAGTTCCATATTTCCATGCAATGTAATTGTCTGAACTTTTATAACTGTCAAAAAATATACCTCCACCTCCTCCTTCTCTTCCTCTTTGGAAATTGGCATTTCCGCTGCTTTCCACTCCTGCAGTCACTATTCAGAATAAAAGACTGTCAATGCAGGAATGTAGACTTGATCACAAAACAATCCACAATTTTGCTTATCACAAATAACCCTTCCAATGAAATGGCATTTTTAAACAAGGTATAAATAGATTAAATAATTAATCATTGCAGTACTGATCCACTTACACTCAGCTCTGGGAATCATTACAGCTGGGCCAGTGGTGGGTTGGGGAATAACTAGAAGACAGATAATAAAACAGGATATCCTCGTGAGATTCCGCAAGCTGAACGCACTTTATTCTTAACGACATTTTAATGAAAATGTCAGTCCTGACAATTATCGCTTGTGCCCAGATAGAAGCATCTGACTTTCCAGTATAATCAGATTAGCCACCTACAGAAACATTTCAAAACTTTGACCTCCGTACTCTATCTGCCTGAATGCTCACCAAGGATAATCCCATTTTTTAAAAAAAAAAATGTTCTCCTAGCAACAAGCTATTTTTGCTTTCATGCTAGATGGAAAGCTGTGTGCTGTCTAAAATTTTGCTGCATGTTTCTGCTCAACTCACTCCCTCATTGTCTAGCATGGTATCAGAAGCTCAAAAGGAACGGAATAAAATTGTCTGAGGGAATAAATGATCTGATTGTTCTGAAACTTCATGTGATTTGTAATATGTTTGTTTATAACCTTTTGCTGCCGTGACTGCAAACAAATGCTGGCTGTACTTAGTGCTCAATCCCTTTCATGCATAAGGTGGGACTAGAACTCACAGTCTCCTGATGATTGGCCCAAAGTCACCCAGCTGGCTTTTATGCTTAAGGTGGGATTAGAATTCACAGTCTCCCAGTGATTGGTCCAAAGTCACCCAGTTGGCCTTCATACCTAAGGTGGGACTAGAACTCACTGTCTCCTGGTGATTGGTCCAAAATCACCCAGTTGGCTTTCATGCTTAAGGTGGGACTAGAACTCACAGTCTCCTAATGATTGGTCCAAAGTCACCCAGCTGGCTTTCATGCTTAAGGCAGGACTAGAATTCACAGTCTCCCAATGATTGGTCCAAAGTCACCCAGTTGACTTTCATACCTAAGGTGGGACTAGAATTCACAGTCTCCTGGTTTCTAAGCCAGCACCTTCACCACTACCCTAAACTGGCTCACAATATGTCCCCCTGTGGATTCATGTCACCTTGTCATCCAAGAATTTTTCACATGTATTATGAATAACCCATCTGCAGTAATCCCCAAGCTACACCCACAATATGCATTGGACGTCTCTGCACATTTATTTGTTTCTGTAAAATATTCAAAGGAGTTGACAATCAAGTTTGGGGAAAAAAGCAACAAAGCAACTTTAAAGTGATTCATGTAAATTGTTGCCCTTAAGTTGAACAGGGAATGATAAAGATATATAATATATTAAAATCTATCTACCACTAATGCAGAAAAGGTGCATAGTTCCTTATTCCTTGGAAAATAAAGAAGTTTGTATTGGTCCCTGTTAGGTTTCATTCTGTTCTTTTTGATCAATTTGGAGTCAAAATGTTAGCCTGTCTGGATCATCTGTCCATTTAAAATAGAATTTTACATCTGTTCATAAGGTCTCGGCTATCTCAGCCAGCTTGGCCGCCATTTGTAAACCCGATCAACATTTATCCCACTTGTTCATCCTGAGTTTCAATTTTAGGAGCTTCGTTGCTTCTACAAAAGCGGGATTCCACCAAGTCTTTTGAAAAAGGAACGATATAAAAATCTGCGTGCATTTCCTTAATTGATAGTATCGTAGACCCCCTTTAGTTCCTTTGCTGAACAATCTCTTAACTTGGGAGAAAACATCTATTCTCACAAGAGAAATATGAAACAAGGGGAGGAGAAGAACAGGCACCAACCATCTGCCAGAGTCCTGTCAGTTAACTGAGTCTCTTTGGTCCTCGGGTGTTGAAGCTCTGCAGAAAAAAATTAAAAGAATGATATTCTTTAAGTTTGGGGTTTCGTTTGCTTTTTCTGCAGCCTGAAAATCAATACTGCCCTGCTGAAACAGACTTGGTAAACCACCAAATTAAAGAGACACATTATTCTTTTTTAAAAAAAAACAGGCTTTCAAAATTTTTAACCATATCAACCATTCTCTAAGCATTGAAGGATCGCAAATCTGTGTACTGACAAAGTAAGCTATTTTTCAGGAAAGTTATCGATGTAATTTCTGCCCTGGAAAAAAAAAATCCAGTTTCCTCTTAAATGAAATCAAAGCTTTATGGATTTAGAAAAGGTAGGATGGTGCTCGTTGAAAGATGTTTAGTTGCAGAGAAACTTGCAAGGAAACTACTAGAGATTTTCAAGAAGAAATTGGACAATGATTTGTCTGGAATAATAAAGGATCTCCTGCTTGAAGGGGGGGCTGGACTAGAAGACCTCCAAGGTCCCTTCCAACTCTTAGAACATAAGAACATAAGAAGAGCCATGCTGAATCAGGCCAAAGCCCATCGAGTCCAGCATTCTGTGTCACACAGTGGCCCACCAATTGTACATGGGGATCTTGAGCAGAAAGAGAAGGCAAAACCCTCCCTTTCCCTTGACCCCCAACAAATGGTACTCAAGGGAATCCTGCCTGCCTCAACCAACATAGAGGCGGCACATGGACATCCGTTTTAATCACTTGGCCTCCATGAATCTGTCTAACCCTGCCTTGAAGCTATCAAGGCTGACAGCTGTCACGACCCCTTCTGGAAGTGAATTCCATAAATCAACGACCCTCTGGGTGAAGAAATATTTCCCTTTATTTGTCCTCACTTTCTTAGCTACGAGCTTTAGGGAGTGCCCCCTTGTCCTGGTATTGTGTGATAGAGAAAAGAATTTTTCTCTATCCACCTTTTCTATCCCATGCATGATTTTATACACTTCGATCAAGTCACCCCTTAAACACCGTCTTTCAAGGCTGAAGAGACCAAGGTGTTGGTCTCTTGTTATTCTATAATAATTGTTCAGTCCTTGGGGGCTTGGAACAGGGAAATCAGCAGCTGTGTTGAATACAAATAGATCATTTATCATGACACTTAACAGGAAAAACAGTTTTGCTTTCTGTTCCATCCCTAATAATTATTTTTGATATGTTAGTTCTGGAAGTGGATATATTGCACAATTGCCTGTTTCCTATTCATTCTGCCTGGCTCACCTTTTTTTTAAAAAAAAAAAAAACATGTCAATAGCTTTTAAAAAAAATAACAGAAAAAGGAGCAAAGAAACAAAACATTAAAATAATGACGAAGCGAATGCATTAAAAACTATGCATAAAAAATGAAAAATGCACTAGAAAAGAGAAGAGAAGGAACAAAGTAGAATATACCATTATAGCAATGAACATTTAGAATTCTATATATACTTATCTTAATATTACTCAAATACATACATATATATATGTATATGTATACATACATACTACTATCATTCTTTTTAACCTTCTGTATTTTGTGTAAATGAGTTCCATTTTTAAACTTGTCCACACAAAATAGATTACCATTGACCCCAGAATCTCTGTTGCTAAGCCAGGAGGTTTTTAAGTGAATTGCACCCAATTTTACAACATTTTTGCCACCATTATTAAATGAATCATTGCAGTTGTTAAGTGGATTATGCAGTCGTGAAGTGAATCTGCCTTTCCCTATTTGCTTGTCCCCTGGTTTCGCTTGTTGGGACCCAGTAGGGAAGGCTGCAAATGGCGGTCACATGACCCTGGGGTGCTGCAACGGTCATAAATACATGCCGGTTGCCCAAATTTTGACCACGTGACTTTGGGGATGCTAGGACACTAATTGAGGCCTTTGAACTATGGTGTTGGAGAAGACCCCTACAAGTCCCCTGGACTGCAAGGTGATCAAACCGGTCAGTCCTAGAGGAGATCAACCCTGGCTGCTCTTTAGATCCTGAAGTTGAAACTCAAGTACTTTGGCCACCTAATGAGAAGGAAGGACTCACTGGAGAAGAGCCTAATGCTGGGAAAGATTGAGGGCAATAGAAGAAGGGGACGACAGAGAATGAGGTGGCAGGATGGAGTCCCTGAAGCAGTAGGCGTGAGCTTAAATGGACTTCAGAAGATGGTAGAGGACAGGAAGGCCTGGAGGACCATTGTCCATGGGGTTGCGATAGGTCGGACACAACTTCGCAACTAACAACAACAAGGACACTAATAAAGGAGGATATTTGTAGCTCAGGGTGCAAATGAGAGGTCCTTGGTGCTCTCTGAACTTGGTTGTTTCTTGCAGATGTTTCATTACCCTAAGTAAGTAACATCATCAGTGCCTCGTAGTAAGGAGTGAAGTTTGCTGTCAGTTTATATTCTGGTGGCTTGCCCTGTCGGTTTTGGTGGGACTGGTCTTAGAGATTCTTTGGTTGGGCTGTTTGCTGTTGACTTCTTTGGCAGTTTCTTGATTAGGGTAGTGTCTACTTGATTGTTGATCTGAGTTAATCCATGTTGATCTGGGTGCTGATTGCTAGTGGAGAGGTGCTTGAGTCTTTGTGTTCCTTTTTGGCCTGGGGCAGGGGTTCTCAACCTTGGCAACTTTAAGACTTGTGGACTTCAACTCAGCTTTGCTGGCTGAGGAATTCTGGGAGTTGAAGTCCACAAGTCTTAAAGTTGCCAAGGTTGAGAACCCCTGGGCTGGGGGATAGACCCATGCTAAGATAGTCCTATAAGTGTGAGCACTGGTGATAAGTCACTTTTTTCAGTGGCATTGTAACTTCAAACAGACCCTAAACAAATGGTTGTAAGTCACGGACTGCATGTAAAAACAAATCTGTTCATAGGCTGCAAATGCAACCAGCTTTTCAATCCATTGAGTGAAGGGAGAGCATATATTTATCTGCCCAACGCTACAATATTAGCCCCATTACAATATCATAATTATAATGGATTTTGCCTGCTCCCCCTGATCCAGCACAATAGGCAGGTTCCAGGTGCCATCCATCACCCAATGCCACCCTGATGGGATCCAAGAAAAACACATTTTCCATCGTGGTGTCCATCTACTCTTTTGAAAGAGACTGAAGGCCACTCTCTTCCCATTAGGCATTAGGCCTGTTAAGGCAACGGACCAAGATACTTGCGGGACCGTCTCCTGCCTCATGAATCCCAGCTACCGGTTAGGGCGCACAGGGTTGGCCTCCTACGAGTCCCGTCCGTCAAAACAATTCTGCCTGGCGGGACCTAGGGCAAGGGCCTTCTCTGTTGCTGCCCCAGCCCTCTGGAACCAGCTTCCCTCGGAGGTTCGTACTGCTTCCTCCCTCCTAGCCTTCCGGAAAGGATTGAAAACACATCTATGCCGACAGGCTTGGGGCATGTGAGCTGTGCTCTGCCCCTCGGCCCTAAGAGTGTCCCGCCATCAGTGCATGTGAATTGATTGAGTTTGTGTGTGGTATGAATGTGTTAATTTTAAAATTTTAAAATTGTTGTGGTATTTTTTTTTGTTGTGAGCCGCCCCGGGTCTTTGGAGAGGGGCGGCATATAAATGCGATTTAAAATAAATAAATAAAATAAAAAATAAGGGAGGTTTTATAGAGTGATGGTCCACAGCTGCCAATTGCTTTTTTTTTGTGGATTTTATCGGACTTTAAATCTATCTAAAGTTGCTCAGTGTCATTTTTGAATCAGGTGGCCCTATAAATTGGAGGAGTAACCAAATAACTTTAAAAAAATGAATATTTACCTGAAGCAGGAACTGTGGTGTGAATTTTCACACCAGATGTTTCTGAAAAGAAAGGGAACAGGTGGCCAGTCATATAAATGTATCATATGATTGTGCATATATATAGCATAATTGTATCCCAGGAAGTTATTGCATGTATATAGAGCATATGTAGTATATTGTGATTACAACACATATCATATTACTTTCTGACATGCTCTGTTTCCTGATCCATGACTTTAAAAGTCTAGCAGATAATCCCCTCTTCTGGACTCCTAAGGACTGGCAACTTGCAATGAAAAAAAAAAAAAGCTGAAATTTTTAGCTTAGCATTTAACTTTCCCAGATCTTTTGCTTTTAGGGTAAGTTGGGTAAGTAACTTTTAGAGGAAATAACTTTTAGGGTAAGTTGGTAAGAAAATTTTGGTTGCCAAAGAAAAACACCAATCAAATAAATTGTAACAGGCGTCTAGTTGAGGCTTGATGTGAGGAGCGAAAAATGTTTACCAAACCAGACGTTTATAAAGATTAATACTTAGTGATGTATATCAGGTGCTATGATGACTGATGCATACTATGATCTTATGTTCAATGCTGATTGTATGACAGTAGATAGACCATATACAAGAGATGTATTTTCAGGTCTTATGAAGACAGCTTATTAATATGAACCCAGATTTAATATTGATTTTTAATTATTTTAAATTTTGTATATTTATATGTTTTTTAAAGTTTAGGCTGTACACCGCCCCGAGTCCTTCGGGAGAGGGGCAGTATAGAAATTTAATAAAATAAATAAATAAATAAATAGATTGCATTAATACTGGGAAAGCGTACTGAATTTCTACCTCAGGATACTGAATTTCTACCTCAGGATTTTTTGTTAGGGGTCATAAAAGATTGTACTAATACTGAGACGAATAATATGTGATAGACTAGGAACTGTGGATAGACTATAGAAAAGAGAAACACCAAGCAAATAAATCGTAACAGGCGTCTAGTGGAGGCTTGATGTGGGGAGTGAAAAATGTTTACCAAACCAGACGATTATAAAGATTAATACTTAGTGATGTATACCAGGTGTTATGATGATTGATGCATACTATGATTTTATGTTCAATGCTGATTGTTTTAATAAAAGAATTTTTTATTAAAAAAAAAAAGTCCACCATATCCATCTCTATTTCATAATAGGTCTTGAATAGCCAATTCTATAAGGGATTCAGGGTCAGAAAAGCCAATCTGAAGCCATCGTGATGCCAGCAAAGTGTTTCCATATAGAAAGGGACTTTTCCTTCTTCTCCTGTTCCCAGATGATCTCGATGGTCAGAAATTAATCCAATTGTTTGACTATTTGCCAGTTGTCCACTGTCTCCATTTTTGATTGCCCTAACGCTCATGTTCTTAAAACTCTAGAAATAGCCAAATGATAACACATTTGTGGGGAGAAGACTTCTGCTGATACTGACCCTAAAATCAATCTATCAATCCATCAAACTATCAATCTATCAGTCTATCAATCCATCAGTCCATCAGTCCATCAACCTATTTATTAAGAAAATTTACATGGCTGCCCAACTCATTAATGGTCACTTACAAAAATATATGTTGTCCTCGACTTACAACTGAGCCCAAAACTTCTGTTGCTAAGCCAGACATTTGTTAAGTGAGTTTTGCCCTCTCCCATTTTACAACTTTTCTTGCCATCGTTGTTAAGCGAATCACTGCCATTTATTCATTTAGTAACACGGTTGTTAAGTAAATCTGGCTTCCCCATTGACTTTGCTTGTCAGAAGGTCCCAAAAGGTGATCACATAACTCCAGGACACGGCAACTGTCGTAAATGTGAATCAGTCGCCAAGAACCCAAATTTGTGAAAAATGGTCATACATCCCTTTTCAAGTGGTCATTAAATGAACTGCTGTAAGTTGAGGATAACATGTAAAACCCTAACCTAAAAGCCAATAAATCCCCATCTCCCTGGTCAGAATAATCAGACCAAACATGTAAGAACATAAGAACATAAGAACATCAGAAGAGCCATGCTGAATCAGGCCAAAGCCCATCGAGTCCAGCATTCTGTGTCACACAGTGGCCCACCAATTGTACATGGGGATCTTGAGCAGAAAGAGAAGGCAAAACCCTCCCTTTCCCTTGACCCCCAACAAATGGTACTCAAGGGAATCCTGCCTGCCTCAACCAACATAGAGACGGCACATGGACATCCGTTTTAATAGCCACCGATACACTTGGCATCCATGAATCTATCTAGCCCTGCCTTGAAGCTGTCAAGGCTGACAGCTGTCACGACCCCTTCTGGAGGTGAATTCCATAAATCAACGACCCTCTGGGTGAAGAAATATTTCCCTTTATTTGTCCTCACTTTCTTAGCTATGAGCTTTAGGGAGTGCCCCCTTGTCCTGGTATTGTGTGATAGAGAAAAGAATTTTTCTCTATCCACCTTTTCTATCCCATGCATGATTTTATACACTTCGATCAAGTCACCCCTTAAATGCCGTCTTTCAAGGCTGAAGAGACCAAGGCGTTGCAATCTGGTTTCATAAGGGAGGCGCTCCATTTCCTTGATCATTCTTGTCATGTAATGGGCTCTATATCACTCTGGGGCAGTGGTGGGATTCAGCCAGTTTGCACCAGTTCAGTAGAACCGGTAGCTAAGTTTTTGTGGCCCAGGCCCAGAATGGACTTCCGGAAGTGGCATCCACACAGAGAACCGGTTCTTCACATATTTGAATCCCACCACTGGAAGAAGGCATAAGAGAGATAGCAAAAGAAGGGAGGAAGGAAGGAAGGAAGGAAGGAAGGAAGGAAGGAAGGAAGGAAGGAAGGAAGGAAGGAAGGAAGGAAGGAAGGAAGGAAGAAGGAAGGAAGGAAAGAAAAGAGGGACGGAGGCAGTAGTGAGATTCAGCCAGTTCGCACCATTTCGGCAGAACCGGTAGCTAATTTTTTGTGGCCTAGGCCCAGAATGGACTTCCGGAAGTGGCATCCACACAGAGAACCGGTTGTTCACATATTTGAATCCCACCACTGGAAGAAGGCATAAGAGAGATAGCAAAAGAAGGGAGGGAGGAGGGAGGGAGGGAGGAAGGAAGGAAGGAAGGAAGGAAGGAAGGAAGGAAGGAAGGAAGGAAGGAAGGAAGGAAGGAAGGAAGGAAGGAAGGAAGGAAGGAAGGAAAAGAGGGACGGAGGCAGTGGTGGTATTCAGCCAGTTCGCACCACTTTGGCAGAACCGGTAGTTAATTTTTTGTTGCCCGGGCCCAGAATGGACTTCCGGAAGCAGCACCCACACAGAGAACCAGTTGTTCACATATTTGAATCCCACCACTGTCTGAATCCCACCACTGCTCTGGGGTCCCCAGGTCCGTTGGCAAAACCATGTCTTCAAGGCCTTTTGAAACAATGTCAAAGTGGGAATCAATCTTATTTCTGGAGGGATGATGTTCCATGTAATAAATAAATAAAACAAATGAATTATTTACACCAGAAGTTACCAATGTTAGCTATTTAAGGAATTATCCATCAAGGGAACAAAGAGAAATGTCATGATGCCACTGAAGGAAGAATTGGTATTCTTTGTGGTATGGAGGCTTATGCTGGACATTAATCAGCCCATTTTTTTTCACTACTTCGGAACTCAAAATTTATGGTAACCAAGCACCATTTACTATATAAACTCTCCAGAAAAGAGTGTCAAAATCTCCCCTTAGGTAAGGGTTTCTTAACCTTGGCAAGTTTAAGACGTGTGGAGTTCAACTCCCAGAAGTCCACAGCTAAGCATGGGTGGCTGGGGAATTCTGGGAGTTGAAGTCCACACGTCTTAAACTTGCCAAGATTGACAAACCCTGCCTTGGCAAACTCTTTCATGAGGTAAAATCAGGTGACCTTAGTTTGTTTCAACCCATGGCACCTTCAGGTGAATAAGGTGAATTTACTGAGCAAGGAAATGAAGGCTCTGAATGGGAACGAAGAACTGAGAGATTTTCCCCCCATTTTCTCACCTGTCGCCAGAGAAGAGCAGAGGGAAGCATCAAAATCATTCAAGGAAGAATTAATGGGCGAACGCAAGAAACATTCAATGGCTTCTTTGTCACAGTTGCAGAGCAAATGCTCACAAAAATCCTCAGATCCTGAGGGAGGGAAAAGAAAAACCAGCATGTAAAAAAAAAAGAAAAAGACCCACTTACAAAGTTGGATTGAGATATTTTTTTGCTATAATCTGCTGACTCTCTGTAAGGTTTTGACCCAGAGAAATACATTTCATATCCTGGGCCCAGACACAGTTCATCGTCGCAGGAGGAAAGCAGGATTGAGTTCATTTCACAGCAAGAAGTCATTTAAACACCATAGAAAATTCATCTTTTCGGAAAATGCTTTTTTTTTCCCCCAAGACTTGAATTGCTGGGACGAATGCTCAGCAACTCTCTGAAAATACAATCTGCCACGTGGGTTAAATGACTGGGATAGGAATAACAGAATAACAGAGTTGGAAGGGACCTTGGAGGTCATCTAGTCCAACCCTCTGCTCAAGCAGGAGACCCTATACCATTCCAGACAAAGGGTTGTCCAATCTCTCCTTAAAAACCTACTGTGATGGAACACCCACAGCTTCTAAAAGCTGATTGTTCTAACTGTCATGAAATGTCTCCTTAGTTCTAGTTTGGTCTTCTTATTTCTAGGTTTGAATAAGCAACACTGTTTTGCAATAAATAAAGTCAGAATCTGAGTAGAACATGGGGAATGTCAATGGTGAGAGGAAGAGAGATAGTATGAGTTGCTAAATATTGAATCCTGATTTTATCTCACACGTGAAAGCTTGCAAAGTTAGGGATGGCAAAAACACCATCATCTTTTCGCAGCACACGTCTCTTGAACCAAACTCTTGACTTTAATTTTAAGAAATGGGATTTCCAATTTCTAAAGATTCCAAAAATGTTTTGGGTCTGGGCGACATGATAAGGCTGAGATTATATCAAAGAAATACAGGACATGCCGAGGATGATACGTTGTAAGCATGTAACTGGGTTTCCTGCATTAACTCCTTAACTAGATTTTCTGCATGCGTTACTGTATGTCTTCCCTGAAATAAATAAAAAAGACTTCTTCATAGAAAAGTTGTCCACAGGGTATAGTCAAAACAAGTCAGAAGGCTAACCACAAGGGTGTGACTGAAGCTCTCAACACACATCAAAAACAGGCATGGCTTCGGTCACACCATCATGGGAGCCATCTTGATCCCTCTCCTTCAGAATAATAAGTATTTAAGAACATAAGAAGAGCCATGCTGAATCAGGCCAAAGCCCATCGAGTCCAGCATTCTGTGTCACACAGTGGCCCACCAATTGTACATGGGGATCTTGAGCAGAAAGAGAAGGCAAAACCCTCCCTTTCCCTTGACCCCCAACAAATGGTACCCAAGGGAATCCTGCCTGCCTACATTCAGGTGTATTCTCAACAAGGAGTCAAAAAAACTCAAGAGGGCTGCCTCAACTGCACAATCTAACCTCAGCCCTTTTCAGTCTTCAGCCCAATGTACATTGAAAAGGGGTGGGGCTTCAATTAGGCAGTGGCCATCTTGACTTCTTTGACACACACACACACACACACACGTAAATGCCCCTGGTTGCAATATTCTTTTTGTGAAACAATATTTTTGCTACAGGTAGTCCTGGATCTACGACAATGTTTTTTAAATGAATTGGGCCTAATTTTACAATCTTTTTTCCACATGGTTAAGAATAGAATAGAATAGAATAGAATAGAATAGAATAGAATAGAATAGAATAGAATAGAATAGAATAGAATAGAATAGAATAGAATAGAAAGGGACCATGGAGATCTTCTAATCCAGCCCCTTGCTCAAGCAGGAGAACCTATACCATCTCAGACAGGTGAACATCTAGCCTCTTCTTAAAAATCTCCAGTGATGGAGCATCCACGATTTCTGGAGGCAAGCTGTTCCACTGGTTAATTGTCCTCACTGTGAGGAAGTTTCTCCTTAATTCCAGATTGCTTCTCTCTTTGACCAGTTTCCAACCATTGTTTCTCGTCCTTCCCTTTGGTGCTCTGGTGAACAACGTGGCCCCCTCTGCCTTGTGGCAGCCCCTCAGATACTGGAACACCACTATCATGTCTCCCCTATTTCTTAAGTGAATCACAGTCAATAATGAAACTTTGGCAGCGTCCCGCAGAAGGGGTTTTGCTTGTTTGCATGGTCTGGTTTGTGATATGCTATGGTGCCAGTCTGTGCACCGGGGGTTTGGGACCCGTGTTCTAATCCAACCCCTTGCTCAAGCAGGAAACTCTATACCATTCCAGACAAGTGGTTGTCCAATCTCTTCTTAAAAGCCTCCAGTGATGGAGCATTCACAACTTAACCAGTGAAGGCACTGGTTAATTATTCTCACTTTTAGGAAATTTCTCCTAAGTTCTAGGTTAGTTTCTGTTTCACTAACACAAGAACATAGCAGAATAAAAATTGGATGCAGGACTCTGCTACTTCAGCCTCACCACACGTGATGTTTTTGGTTAGACAACTGATGTTCATGATGACTTTAGCAGGATCCCAGGTGCATTCTTCTTCGGTTGCCTCTTCGTAACATTTCCGATGTTGAAAACAGCAACTGATTCCAGGAAAGAAGAAGAAATCAAAGCATAATTAGGAGAGACTGTTAGTGAACATATTGGTAGCTTCAGGGCTCGGTCTCAGCTGACTAAATTGCTTTAAACGGATTCACCTTCAAGCTTTTCTGAACAACCAGAAAACTAAAAAGTGGGAAGACTTCTCAAGAGTTGGACTGGTCTGCTTTCAACCTCACCATTGATTGCTTCAAGGATTAGCATTTGTTTTTCAAACTTAGCTTCTCCCTTGGAATACATAAGATATGAATCATATGTCGGCTTTCTTTGTTAGAACTGAGTCAAAATGGCGGCTGTGACCATGTTAACCAAGCTGTGCCCCTTTTGATGGGTGGCATGGTTACCATCTTGACATTTTGGGATAACCCCTCCCTCATGGAAATCCCTGAGGTCAGGTGAATCTCCCACAATACTGGGAGATTTTGGATAGGTAAAGGCCATTTTTTAATATCACAGAAGATGCTCAATTTATACAGAGCGATAACAACTCACTTCATTATGAATTTTTAAGAGATACAGATAATTACAGCCCCAGTTGGCATCAGAAATTCCACTGCTAAGCAAGGCAGTTAAGTGAATCACACCTTTTGCCATGGCTATTAAGCAAATCACTGCATTAAGTGATTCACATGGTTGTTAAACAAATCTGGCTTCCCTCGTTGACTTTGCTTGACGGAAGCCAGCTGGGAAGGTCACAAACTGAGACCTGAGGAGAACCGAAGAAGCTTCTTGGATGAGAAGTGAAATGTCTTCAACAAAAAGAAAACTCAAGGAAGTCCAGTTGCCTTTTTTGAAAGCACCTTTGGGACATGGCAGCAGAAAAATATCAAAAAGTTTAGCTCGCTGCTGCCATCTTAGGGCCATCTCAAGATTTGAACCTTAGATTTGTAGCATTGGGGCCTATAACAGGGGTCTTCAAACTTGGCCCTTTATGACTTGTGGACTTCAACTCCCAGAATTCCTCAGCCAGCCTACTGGCTGAGGAATTCTGGGAGTTGAAGTCCACAAGTCATAAAAGGGCCAAGTTTGAAGACCCCTGGCCTAAAACAATGCCAAGTTGGGCATGGTTGCAATATTCCTCTCAGATCCTGTCAGCCATGTCATAGCAGACATTTAAATAGGAACACAGGCTCCTTTTGTGATTCCAAGCAATTTCTGGAACTTCTGTCCACAAGAGAGCGAGGTGGGGTGATATCCCAAGGTGCTTTTTTTAAAATGCAATCGGACTTTCTTATTTTTGTCCTTTGAAAACCAAGGTCATTAGCTCTCAGAAAGTCATTATAAACAGGAGATGGGCAGTGTGGTATCCCTTCCCCTCAGTTGAGAGAGGGGCGTTCAATTTTAACATAGATGTCCTCTTCACTGTACTTTCAAACTCTTTTGAAGACAGCACATTCTGGACAGAAAGGACCACTGGTTTGAAAGAGGAGTCAAAAAGAAATTTTATGTTAAAACTGAACCGGTCTCTCTCTCTCTCTCTCTCTCTCTCTCTCTCTCTCTCTCTCTCTCTCTCTCTCTCTCTCTCTCTCTCTCTCTCTCTCTCTCTCTCTCTCTCTCTCTCTCTCTCTCTCTCTCTCAACAGAGCAGGAGGGATATGACACCACCTATCTCCTGTTTACAACACAATCCTTTCAACAGTCTCAAAAAGATCCCACATCCATCTGCACCCTGATTTGGGTGACTCTGAGGGTACAGTTAAGGAACAGAATTAGAATAGAATAGAATGGGAAGGGACCTTGGAGGTCTTCTAGTCTAGCTCCCCCGCTCAAGCAGGAGAACCTATACCATCACAGACAAGTGACTGTCTAGTCATTATTTAAAACCTCCAGTGATGGAGCACCCACAATTTCTGAAGACAAGCTGTTCCACTGGTTAATTGTCCTCACTGTTAGGAAGTTTCTCCATAAGGAGTCTCGAAAACGCTTGGAGAGCTAATGATAGACCTTCAGTGCTAACAAGATGACTGCAAAGTCTATACATCCTTCCATTCCCAACCTGTTAGTTTAGGCATGTCAAACACATGACCCACGGGCTGGATGTGGGCCATGCAGGCCACACCCACCCCGGCCCCACAAAGGCAAAAAAAGTCACGATACGGCCCATGATGTGATCAGGTTTGACTTCCATGGGTTAGTTAGAACTGAAGAGGTTCCTTGGATGAGAAGCAAAACATTTTCAAAGAAAACACCAAGAAATCCAGTTACCTTGGGTCCACCATAACCTGGATGATTGAGAATCTCTACAGAGACGATGCATGGGATGATACCTCTCTCCAAGAAGAATTCTACATCTCTAAAGTCCAACACTTACCCATCTACTTCATCCACAGGGAAGCCCTCCATCTCAAATCGGCAGGCACAGCCATAGTCTTCAAAGTCTTTGGGGCAAATGCCAGTCACACACTTCATTCTGCTCACCAAGTTGAGCAATGGAGGAAAGCTGGTGAATATGGACTGAAGCCAAGTGAAGTGAGAGCCCAAACAGTCTGCAAAGATGGGAAGAAGCTAAAGATAAATCCGACATCAAAGCAAAGTTGAGGTGTGGCTCACCCTTCACTTAAAAACAAAAATACCGTGGGACAATCTATGGAGGGCAACTCTTTCCACTCTTTTTGATTTCCAAGCAACCAAAGTCTTGCAAAGCAAGGAGGAATTGGAGGGTGAAAGTAGGCAATGCAACTTGGGCAAACCTTAGGCCTTATTGTGAATATCTTTGGACAATATAATGCCTAGCTGGAAAGACCCTGCTTAGTCACCCATGCCCTAGTCACCACCTATCTTGACTACTGCAATACACTCTATATGGGGTTGCCCTTGAAAAGTATCCAAAAGCTTCAGTGGGTTCAGAATGTGGTAGCCTGCATGGTTTTGTGCAAGTCTATATTTGCACACATCACCTCCCTTGAGGAGACCGCACTGGCTGCTGATTTGCTTCCAGGTCCAATTCAAAGTTCTGATTGGTACCTTTAAAGTCTTACATGGTTAGGGGGGGTCAGGTTATTTGAAGGATCGTCTTTTCACAGTTGCATCTACCTGACCCATGAGGGAGGGAGGGCAGGGAATGTTACTGGTCTCATCTCTTAAAGAGGTCCAACTGGTGGCATCAAGAAGGACTTTCTCCATAGTGGCTCCCACCTAGTGGAACATCATCCCTGTGGAAATAAGTTTGGCCCACTTCGTCACTCTTTCAAAAGGCCTTGAAGACGTGGTTTTGTCAGTGGGCCTGAGAATCCGAGGGTGGTATGGAGACCATTAAGTGGTTGGTTTGATTGTTGTCACCAGGAAGCAGAGGTGATTGGATTTTGTACTGGGCTTCTATTTCTGTAAGCTGCCTTGACTTACTGTGTCTTGGATGGCCATATAAATTTTCTTAGTAAATAAAGAAAGAATAAAGAAAGAATAAAACTAAATAAACAAATGCAGGGCTCTGCTGTTTCCTTTGCCTTTGTCTCCTTGGTTTATTTTAGCAAAAAGTCTAGGAAACTGTACCATGACATTCAGGGTGCTGGGAGGAACAGGATATTTTCAACATATACTTTAGCAACACCCTAAACCAGTGGTTCTCAACCTTTCTCAGGTTGAGACCCCACTTGCCCCGCCCATGTGCGCCGCGACCCCGACCCGGGCGCGCGCGCGCAAAAAAAAATTAAAAAAAAAAATTAAAAAAAATAATAAAAAAAACAAAATGGCGGCCGCGATGGGCGGATCTGCACATGCGCGGATCGGCCCGTCGCACGCGCCACGCATGCACGCATCCACCCGTCACGGGCCGCCATTTTGTTTTTTTTATTTTTTTTTAAAAAATGTAAAAAAAAAATAAAAAACAAAAACAAAATGGCGGCTGCGACGGGCGGATCTGCACCTGCGCGGATCGGCCTGTCGCATGCGCCGTGCATGCGCAGTTCCGCCCGTTGCAGTCCGCCATTTTGTTTTGTTTTTTATTTTATTTTTTTTTATTTTTTTTATTTTTTTATTTTTTTTATTTTTTTTTATTTTTTTTCCGGCACGACGGGCGGATCTGAGTGTGCGCGGCGTGCGCGCACCAAAAAAAATAAAAAAATAAAAAAATTTAAAAAATTTAAAAAATTAAAAAAAAATAAAAATAAAAAAAACAAAATGGCGGCCGGCGGTGCCCGGAGACCCCCGCAAAATGGTCGCGCGACCCCAAATGGGGTCACGACCCCAAGGTTGAGAACCACTGCCCTAAACCATGATTAAAGCAACAAAAACAATTAAATTTATCACTAATGAAATGTATTTCTCCTCAGGAGATGCATCTTCCTTTAAGCTGGTTAAGTGTTTTGGGTGAGCACTGAGATTTGCAGAAGACCATTGCTGAAAAATGATGTGGATTTTGTACAGACAGATGAACAGGTCAATCTATCTTCTGTGCATGCTTAGCCATGTGCTTTATCATTGTTACTTTTGTATTTCAAAGCAAAGAACAGAACAGTCCTGCCAAATAGTGCTTTGTCACACCTGTACATTCATGATATGGGTTTCTGATCTGCATTAGTAGAACAGCTTACCCCCAGAAATCATGGGCGCTCCATCGCTGGAAGTTTTTAAAAAGAGACTGGACAATCACCTGTCTGAGATGGTATAGGTCCTCCTGTTTGAGCAGTGGGCTGGACTAGAAGACCTCCAAAGCCCCTTCCATCTATATTCTATTCTATTCTATTCTATTCTATTCTATTCTATTCTATTCTATTCTATTCTATTCTATTCTATTCTATTCCATTCCATTCCATTCCATTCCATTCCATTCCATTCCATTCCATTCCATTCCATTCCATTCCATTCTATTCTATTCTATTCTATTCTATTCTATTCTATTCTATTCTATTCTATTCTATTCTGATGCATCCATATTTCTTAACCATTCATGGAAAAGGTTAGCACAATTAATCAGTGGAACAACTTGCCTCCAGAAGTTGTGGGCGCTCTAACAATGGAGGTTTTTAAGAAGAGATGGGACAACCATTTGCTTGAAATGACATAGGGTTTCCTGCTTGAGCAGGGGGTTGGACTAGAAGACCTCCAAGTTCCTTCCAAATCTGTTATTCTGTTAAATACAGATATAGACAAGCGGACTCTTAATCCAATGGAAACCAACAAGCAAATAAAAGGTCACTTACCAAAGAACAAAGCAACGCCTTCCACATTTTCAAAGACTCCGTTGAAGAAGGTGATATTATCTGAGGGGAAGCACAAACTATTAAAACATAAATAGTTTCAAAATATAAAGATACAGCCTTGATTTCAGAAGATAAAAAAGGGTCGGTCTTGGTTATTATTAGGATGGGTGACCATGTGAAGTTCCCCAAATTGTAAGCTGGCCTGGGAATTTGAAAAAGCATCCTAGCAGAAGGCCGTGGAACAGCAATTCTCTACTGCTCTGAAGAGTTGAGCTGAACTGAAGGAAATCTTTACACCATCATGAAGGCTTTTCAGATCTTAAGAAAAATGAATGTATGGGACGTGGAATCTAAAGTGAGACTTAAATGGGCTCCAATTTCCATTAGTTTTAGGAATTCTGAGCCTCATAATGTCTGACCGAGAGCTATCTTGCAATTATCACAATATGAAAAATCAGAGATTTTCAAATTCTGCATTCTCGTAATGCAATGTTTCTCAGCCTGGCAACCTTGCTGACTGGGGAATTCTGGGGGCTGAAGTCCACACAGCTTAAAGTTGCCATGTTTGAGGAACAGTGTCCTGTTGAAGAGAATATTCATAGCTTGGGGTAAAACTGTGGAGATCTTGTTTTCTTGCAGAGGTTTCATTAATCAACTAGATAACATCATCAGCGCCCTGAAGATGTTACCTAGTTGGGTAATGAAATGTCTGCAAGAAAACAACCCAGCTCAGAGAGCAGCAAGGAGTCCACTGTCCTGATAAATGGAGAGCATTACAAAATCACAGCAATTATTTCACATCTTATAGCAGACATGTCAAACACAAGGCCCGGGGGCCAGATGCGGCCCGCTAAGTGGTTTCATGTGGCCCGTGAAGCCATCCTGGAAACAGTGAGGGAACAGCCCCCGCTGGCTTGGCCTTGGCCCAGGCCGGCCGGGAGCCAATGTACAATTTTGTGGTGGCCATCTATGCTGAAATGCATTCAGTCTTAGCTCCACAAGGCCGTCCAGAAACAGTGAGGAACCAACCCCTGCCATGTTGGCCCTGCTCCCTGGGTGCATGCTGGGGAGGTGTCACCCTTTGTGAGCAATGAAGAAATGGACCATGCCTTGGCGCTTGCCCCGGTCCCACCCCCTTCTGCCAGAGACCCTCAGATCTGTCCCACTCCTGCCCAGGCCCCCACAGGCACCCTTGATGCGAACGATGTAGAGCTGGCCATGGCCACCCAGTAGGCCACACCCACTCCATCCACGCCCACCCAGTAGCCGCACCCACCCTGGCCACACCCACCCGGTCCCCCGAGGGCAACCGCAATGCTGATGCAGCCCTCAATGAAATTGAGTTTGACACCCCTGGATTATAGCAACAGGAGGTAAATTTCACCTTTGCAAGATAAAAACCCAAGATCCACCATCTGTCTCTTAATCTCTTGGTCCCAAACACAAACTGTTTATTTTTTTTTTTTAATGAGTATGTTTGTAGAAGCAAAACAGAATGGAGTTTACAATATGTCCATAAAAACTTACAGAAATATATATTTGGTGTCTACATTTTTGCTAGTTTTATTTTGCTAGTGTAATTTAGGGCAGGAAACTGCTTTGTTACTGGCGTTGCTCGTATTTTTGGCCTGTTACCCAATTTAGAAAAATAGTAAATGCAAGAACTGTGGAGAAATTCCTTTATTCCGTGAACGGGTTTGACAAAATTGGAAAATGCAAAACGTGACTTAATATAAAGAGAGAAGTCAAACATATGGCAGTTTCTCCTCCCTCTAATGTGAATTGGTACCATTCTGCAGAATCTCATATTTCTGCTGCTAAGAAGTCCTTTTAATTGCTTTTTTTCCCCTTCCTTTTTGATGAAAGCCAACATTAATGCACTTTAAGACTGCTTCAACAAATCCTGCCTCTGATTTGTTGAAGGGAGTAATTCAATCCTTTTGCTGCCTTCAAGGGAAGATTATAATTTAATGTTTTCATTATCTATTAATGCCACAAACCTCTCAGAAGCAAGAGGTCAGGCTCTGAATATGTAGAAGGACTCTGAAATTTCCTTCTTGTTATTTACAATTCAGAACATCTCAATAAAGAGCCAACATGAGGATAGAGTTATTTATTTAAGTTTTTTATTATTATTTATCAAAGGTCTAGGTTGCCCAACTCCAGACCAACTCTGGATGGCTTTGCAATTAAAAAAAAGAGCAGTAATATTGTATTTTTAAAAAGAGCAATCACTCAGAGGGAGCAGATCCCCAAAACATGCTCACCATTTTATGATTTAAAGAGGCCCAAACAAACACAAATTCAAGGCCCAAGGGAGAGCTAGGTTTTATATAAAGGTTGAGGGTTGTATGAATCTCTGGGGGGATTCCAAAAGATGTACAGCGTGGAAACTGCCTAACTTCTAGCTGAAAACCTCTAGTCTACATTGTTCAGCTATTCCTGAAGATAACTGGGATGATCTTGGAGAAGAACTGCAGAGACTATAAGCGAACCATGAATTCATTCTGGAGAGACAAGAAAAAGAAACTTAACAATTGTCCAATCATGACTCTTTGGTATAAACTTTGGTATAAAAGATTGATGTCAACCTTTTGAGGCAGGCCAAGCCAGGAAACAGGGTCCACAAAAAATACCAGAAGGCTACTGTTGTGTCCTAAGCCTGCTGAAGCATTCAACAGGCTCAGAAATGTTGCAAATGGTCTCGGGCAGACCAAAAGCTGCCCGGGACCAGACTGGTTGTTGTCAGCTTTGCGCACATGCGCAAGGCGCGAAAACAGCTGGATTTCTATTGGCTGACACTGTCCAGGTTTTGGACACTATAAAAGGCCTACATGCCTTTTTGCTGTTGCTGGTTGTAAGATGAGAACAATAAAAGAAGCTTGTTTGTTACACCATGTGTTGCCTCTTAATGTCTCTAACCTGCAAACAAAACAGCTACTATATTGACAGGATCTTGAAAGCCTATCAGCCATTCCCCTTCCTTCCTCTTATACCAGGGGTCTTCAAACTTGGCCCTTTTATGACTTGCGGACTTCAACTCCCAGAATTCCTCAGCCAGGCTGGCTGAGGAATTCTGGGAGTTGAAGTCCGCAAGTCATAAAAGGGCCAAGTTTGAAGACCCCTGTCTTATATCAATGCAAGTCATGATAATACTAAGAACATAAGAACATAAGAAGAGCCATGCTGAATCAGGCCAAAGCCCATCGAGTCCAGCATTCTGTGTCACACAGTGGCCCACCAATTGTACATGGGGCTGTCATACTGACAGTACATACTGTCTTGAGTTACTTTCTCACACGTTCTTGTTTTTCCAAACTAAGTTCACGTTAGAAATTGTAGAAAACATTCATAGCTCAGGTTATAGATTTAGGCAGAGATAGGTTCTCCAAGTTTGCTGATGGGCTCCCAGATGTCTCATTACCAAACTAGGTAACATCATCAACAAGGGTTTGGGGGGGAAGTGTCTCGTTCATTTATATAGGTGATTGATTAGTCTTATGACTGGTTGAGTCACAGGACTGAATCATAAGACTGAATCACAAGGCTGGTTGATTCAGAAGAGGTCTTGTGACTTCTGGCTGGTTGACCCATAATGAATCAATAAGGAAGCAGGCCATCTGTACCACCAGCCAACAACAGATCCGACCACACTCCCCCACCAGGTGAATTTCGCACCTCACAGCAACCAGTCAGAAGGTTGCTGTGAGGAAAAAAAACCCCACTGAAGATGTTACCTAGTTCGGCAACAAAATGTCTGGGAGCCAAACAGAAAGCTTAGAGGACACATCTCTGCCCAAGTTCATGTTTTGCTAATGGTTTTGACAGATTGTCTCCGTGGTTTTCTCTACATCTGTCTGTAATCTAGCCCAGGGGGTAGGCAACCTTGGCTCTTTTATGACCCGTGGACTTCAACTCCCAGAATTCCTGAGCCAGCCATGCTGAGGGGAAAGGGAGAGGTTTCCAAGCTGAGCCATGCTGGTTCAGGAATTCTGGGAGTTGAAGTCCACGAGTAATAAAGAGGCTTAGGACTAGGCCAGGGGTAGGCAACCTTGGCTCTTTTATGACCCGTGGACTTCAACTCCCAGAATTCCTGAGCCAGCCATACTGAGGGGAAAGGGAGAGGTTTCCAAGCTGAGCCATGATGGCTCAGGAATTCTGGGAATTGAAGTCCACGGGTCATAAAAGAGCCAGGGTTGCTTACCCCTGATCTAGCCCTTTCCAGTTATTTGGGAATTAGCTAGGAATTTAGGGGGAAAGGTGGAGAGTTGAGTTGCCAGGACTTTGTAACTCCTTGTTTGCTGAAAAAATTGATTGTCTTACTTAGATTTCTTTCTGCGGCATGTGGGAGATCCAGGAGGATGCCTGTAGCTCCTGTCTCTGATCCTTGAGTACCTGCATCAACCATTCCATCCAAACACACACACACAGAGAGAGAGAGAGAGAGAGAGAGAGAGACAGACAGACAGACAGACAGACAGACAGACACGCACATTCAAATGGGGAATCAAATTAGCTCTTGAGGATAGATTAGCATTCCTAAACCATTCCACACTTTACAAAAGATAAACGTAAATTGACCCCTTCCTTTCTCACAAGAATGATAAAGAATTGCAAAACAAGTTATAGAATCTTGCTTTTATACATGATAACCGCAGCAGGATTATTGTTATGTGCAAAAATGGGAAGATTCAACATTATCTGCAATGCAGGAATGGCTGGTGAGGATGATGGAGCTTTCAGAGAAGGCTAAATTGGTCTTCTTTGATCAAAGACAAAATCTATATTTATAATGACTTGAAAACTCTTATAGACTTTTTTTCATGAAGCAGAAAAAAATGAATCTATGGTTTTGATGATTAGACAGGAGAAAGAAGAGAGTCATATTGTAACCACAGAGGAAGAGGCAACTTATAATTGTACTTATAACTGCTGTAAAGATCAGAAGATTTGTATGTTTTTCCTTTCTCTTCCATTTTTCTTTTTTCCCCTTCTCTTGCATTTCGTTTTGATTTCTTTTTCTTAGTTTATATTAGTTTGTAGTTCATTTTTATCTTTATTTTTAACACCTTTAGTAAAACTGTATACACACGAACTTTAATTAAAGATGGTGGTGGTGGTGGTGGTGGTGGTGTGTGTGTATGTGTTTGTGTGTGTGTGTGTCTGTGTGTGTTGATGAAAAGCATCCATGAAAGCAAACTAAAACAAGATGGACCACAATACTTGCTGTTGTCCTTAATCCATCTTGTTTTAGGTCTCTTTTGGGACATTTTTCATCAATAGATTTATATAGATGTATACATATACACATCTATATACATATATAGAAAACAGAAAACAAATATATATATATATACACACACACACACACACACACACACACACACACACAACACACACACACACACACACGTGGGGGGGAGATGCATGGTTAAAAAGTTTGATATATAAATAAATAAATAATATATATATATATAAATAAATAAAAATAATTATATGAATATCCTTTCTAAGGAGCCAGGACCAGACCTCAGTTTCTAATCCTATATCTACTAATTTAGAAATGTCCTAAAACCATCAGTCCTTTTTGCCTAAAATTAGTATTATTAGTTAACACAATTAGTATTATCACTAGTTATACTGATTAATATAATTCAGGACTCTTCACACTTGGCCCTTTTATGACTTGTGGACTTCAACTCCCAGAATTCCACAGCCAGGTACGCTGGCTGAGGAATTCTGGGAGTTGAAGTCCACGAGCCATAAAAGGGCCAAGTTTGAAGACCCCTGTTATAATTGAAGGATTATTCCTATCTAACTTGTGAATTAAGGCAGACAGTGATGACCACAAGCATGTCATTATGTTTAACATGAAGCAACTATTATGTATTTTACTCTTAACCTGATCATGTTGATATTACAATAGTCATACTGAATAAAAACAGCTTGTTGAACCATGGATTCCTATATATCTGCAGCATTTTATTCTAGAAATCTGCCAGGATTATTATTATGTAATAATAATTATTATTTAAATGTATATGCTACCTAACTCCCAATTATCAATAATGATCAACCTTATTATCAAATTAAATCAATGGGATTTATTGTGTGGATCTACTTTTGCTATGTTTTACACAATAATAGTAATAACAATCACGACCATTCTGCCTACAGAAGTATACGCCAAGGAGTTATTTGAGCAAACTGCCTATACAAAATAATATAAAGAGGAAGGAAACAAAACCATGACATGATTTTTCACTTACCACCATTATGTAAAATCAGCAATATAGTCATCAATAGAATTATCAGCATTATTTTTCAGGAAGCTTGCCTGGTGAATTAAATAAAATGTTTATGTAAATGTCATTTAAGACAATAAAGTATGGTTCGCCCGTGGTGTAGCATTAAATTACTTGTGCTTCCAGAAATTTTTTTATATATATAAAATCACATGGTAATTACCAAAGCAGATGCCTATGCAGGTTCTCAATCCTCCAGTTCATGGTTGTCCCAAAAGTGCTTTTCTAGAAGGCCATTGGACTTTCTGTTTGTTTGTTTGTTTCTTGAAGACATTTCACTTCTCATTCAAGACGCTTCCTCAGTTCTGGCTTAGAACTGAAGAAGCTTCTCGGATGAGAAGTGAAAGGTTTTCAAGGGGGAAAAAAACCCAAGAAAGTCCAGTTCCTTTTCAAAAAGCACCTTTAGGAGTACCAAAGCAGATGTTATTCTAAAACACTTCCCAGAATCAGATTCCATCCAGATGTGTTAGACTTTACATCCTATAATCCCAAAGGAGCAAAGCTAGTCCTGCCAGGTTGTGAGAATTTAAGTCTAACACATTTAGGTTGGGTTGAATGTCTGAGCTGCTTATTGCTAGTGCCAGCTCACACCAAGAAGGATATTCAGCAGTTCCCCAAATTAGAAGAGGAGAAAGTTATTCAAGAGGGACTCTTGGTGGAGTTTTGAAACTAGGACAGCTGTACAGAGAAAGAGAGAACAGATGTTTCTCCCTTTCTCCTGATAGAATTTCAGATCGCTCAGTGAACTGATGAGTAACTTCAAGAAAGGCAAACTGACAGAGTGAGAAAGAGAGAGAGAGGGGGAGGGAAGGGACATTTTTTGCATCATGTAAAATTCATTTGTGGAGTTCTTTGCACTAATTTAGCATTTAGCTTTTAAAAGGAAAGGAAGGGGAAATTGCTCAGCTGAGTTGAGATGAGATCTCACATATCTGGGTGGTTGCAAAATCGCATAGAAGAGTTGCAAAAAAAGTGTCGCATGGAATTCAACACTTGGGGCAATGTACATTTCAAATAGCCACACTCTGTCTGCAATATAAAACATTTAAGCCCCCAAAGCGTTTTTTTTTTAGTTGCTTAGATATCAAATTTCTACACCGTCAACTTTGCTTAAGTAAACTTTACAAACCACATCATAATATAAAACGTGACTAAAAAGCAAAGTTGAAACACTCTAAAAACAAGGTTAAAATTTACAAAGTAAAAAGTAAAAAAACAAAACAAAACCCAAACTTAAAAAGGTTTTGCCCTCAATGAAACAGCGTAAGTACATGCCGCATAAAGATTTTCTACAGGTATCGTCGTACAGATTTCTATACATTTTGGATACTTAGTGGATTTTGCATCCCTCTAACCAAAATGTGGAATGACTGTTTAAGGTTGGTCAGTACTGCTACTATGTAGAGATTGCAAGACAGATCTGAGATTACATAGGCAGACCTTACCTATGACTAACTATAGAGGGGGAAAAATCCCTTGTTTTTTAAATAAGTCTCCGAGCCACCATACTGGACCAAATTTGAACCTGTCTTCTCTACAGCCTCGATCTCTTCCCACTCTTAGAAGTCTACCCCACTGACACCACGTGAAATTCTGCACCCTTTTGTAGATGAGTTGTAACCCAATACCTAAATAGATGAACTGGAAGCATTCTACAGTCTACTTTTTAGCTCTAGTGAGGTACCCAGATTTGGTTCACACTGCACGGATCTTATCACTGTAGCTTTATACTGGTATGTATTAATTAGAACTTCAATTTCTGACTAGAATGTAAGTATCTGAAGGACTACATGCTTCCAGCTGAACATGAGGTGGATGCTTAGAATCCTAGCTCAACCCCAAGTTTGCAGACAGATGCTCAATGTGTGTTTACCTGTGGGGGGGGGAAACCACTTTAGATAACTGGATTTATTCTGGTATTATAGAATACTACCAGATCTGCACAAGTCCAGTCCATCAGAAGGTGGCAAGAAAGAGATAAAACTTTGCCACCATCTTTGCCACCATCCAGTGGTCATAGAGATTTGGGCAGCAGTTTTGATAGCCCTGGCCAGTATGCTGGTGTCTATTACGTTGGGCTACCATTTCTCCTGAAACTGATTTCTAGGTTCACAGGTTTCAGCTCAGATAACTGGCTAATAATTCACTCACTGCCGATTAAGAAACCCTTCCACCCTAAAGCATGGGAAACATTGCTTACCTTGAAGGATATTTCACAAAGGAAGATAAAAGGAGGAACTTGGCCTTAAGGAGGTTAGGCTTTAGTGATTTATACCTCTTTGGCTTGATCATGTGACTACTTTCTTCATCAACCCAAACTCAACCTTTCTCAATTGTCCCTTTCATTAAAATTTCGGCAGGTCACAATTCCTAGAGCATCAAAGGTGAACATTATATATCATTTATATGCTTAAGGTTATATTCAGTCGGGGGCTTTCTTCCCCCCCCCCCAGACTCTTGAAAGCTACCCTAATGCAGGCCTTGTTGTAATGAAACAATTGTTCCTTTGTTATCCCTTTCCTGCAAAGTCAGATGACGGCATTGAGCGAGAACTTAATAAACAGCTTCATTCATGGTTGAGGGACAGGTGAAAATTTAGACGATAGGACAGACCCCCAAATCCCTGAGTGTTGAAAAGTTCGGGAGGGCTTGAAAAAACAAACATTGAAAGGGTCTTCCATAGAATTATGGAATCGCAGACCTGAGGCGTTTTGGAAGGCACCACAAAGATCATTTAGACTAACTCTTTGAGGAAAAAAACCAATGATACTATTCTTGAGAGGTCACTATCCAATTTCTTCTCTCTACAAATGAAGGACCCACAACCTCCATAGGTCAATTGTTCCACTGTGGTATCAGATCTTACTATCGGGAAGATTTTTCCAGAAAGGCAGGCAAGAAAATGATGGGAACCCACAAGTTCTAGCCAGGTAGTCCTCAAGTTATCACCATAATGAAATCTGCCCATTAAGGTTGTAATGGTTGTTAAATAGGTCAGTCACACGATCGACCTGATATTAGGTTGTTGCTGTTTCAGCAGTCATTAAGCAAATACCATGACTCTTAAGCAAATTCATTGTTCGCTATGACATGTTTTGCTGAAAACCATAAGGAAGTGCCTGTTTTTTGGCAAAACCTTCATAAAATGCAGTCACATGGCCACAGGATGCTGCAAACAACCAACATTGTGGCCATGTTGCTGAGTGCCAAAACGACGGTCAGCAACTTTGGATTAGAGTCATTTGTCCCCTTTTTATCGCTAAGCAACAGGCTGTAAGTTGAGGCCTAGCCGTGGATGCATAGGTTTCTAATGCCTTGGGAAGCCAATCAGTATAAAGATTAACACTTAGTGATGTATACCAGGTGCTATGATGATTGATGCATACTATGATTTTATGTTCAAGGCTGATTGTATGAATGTAGATAGACCATATACAAGAGCTGTATTTTCAGGTCCTATGAGGACAGCTTATTAATAAGAGGCCAGACTTAATGTTGATTGCTTTAATATTGGAAAAGTGTACTGAAGTTCTACCTCAAGATACTGAATTTCTACCTCAGGATCTTTTGTTAGGGATCATAGAGCTTGATGTGAGGAATGAGGAATGATAACTAAACCAGACGTTCACAAAAACTGATCCTTAGAATTGTATTGCAGGATATATGATGATTGTTTTTTTAATATGAACTTATGTTTAATGTTGATGGTTTTAATAAAATAATTTTTTTAAAAAAGAAGCTTGTGTACAGACTTGAGGGCCTCTTAATTTTTGCAGAACATACAATATTTTAAAGGAGGGATAGTTTATAATGTGAGGAAGGATATTCAAAAGGCAGCCCACAAGATCTGGGCCTCTGAGGGCCCCTCAAATGTTGAAGAAAGGAGGACATTTTCATAGCAAAATGAGCTATGACTGGCTGGGGAACTCTGGGAGTTGAAGTCCATCCATCTTAATATTGTCAAGATTGTTTCTGAGGGAGATGTTTCTACAAAATGTTCCATCCAAAAAAATGGCCTGTGTTCCCCCCCCCCAATTTATTTCTAGTATGTGTGATAGAAAAGGAATTGCTTCCCAAAAACTTTCAAAGGAGAAGACAATGCAAATGAAGTAGAGGTTGTCCTCAACTTATGACTACAATTGACCCCAAAATTTCTGTTGGTAAGCGAGACGTTTCTTAAGTGAATGTTGCCTCAATTGACAGCCTTTCTTGCCACAGTTGTTCAGTGAATCACTGCAGTTGTTAAGTTAATGACATGATTGTTAAGTGAATCTGGCTTCCCCATTGACTTTGCTTGTATCAGAAGGCCACAAGAAATGAGCACAAGATTTGGGACACTGCAGCCGTCATAAATATGAGTCAGTTGCCAAGCATCTGAATTTTGATTGCGTGACCATGGGGATGCAATAACTGTCAAACATGTGAAAAATGATTGTAACTTACTTTTTTTTAGTGCTGCTGTAACTTTGAATGGTCACTAAATGAACTGTTATAAGTCGAGGACTGCCTGTAAAACCTTATAAAGTGCAAGATTTCCCTCTCACTTTGGTTATGAAAAGGCCAAAAGATGCATCTAAACATCCCATCTTTCAGTGTGGAAATCCTTCTGGCCAACTGGAAGTTTTTAAGAAGAAACTGGACAGCCATTTGTCCAAAATTATATAGGGTTTCCTGCCTGAGCAGGGGGTTGGACTAGATGACCTCCAAGGTCCCTTCCAACTTTATTATTATTATTATTATTATTATTATTATTATTATTATTATTAGTAGTAGTAGTAGTAGTAGTAGTAGTAGTAGTAGTAGTAGTAGCTCTTACATTCCAAGCTTACAAAACCAATCCATGCTGTAGATCTATAAAGATGGAGGGTCAAACTGGTTTACTCATCAGTAAGAAAAAAACTTAAATTGAGCTTTGACATCCCAAAGTAACACAAAGTAATCTTGTTGCATATTTATTTTTTAAGTGAAGACAGAACTGCAAGATGTAATTGTATGTAATTCTTACATTTTAATTCAAATTTGGTTCACTGTTGTTTCAAACACTTATGAATCCACTGATTTACATTCACTAACAAACTAGGGCACATTCTTTAGGGAACATAACAATAATTATTACAACTTTTCATTTCGGGGAAGGTTCTTGTTGTGAATGTCACCTTCTATTCATTATTAGCTTTTTGTTTAATCAGTGTGCAAGCAAGAAGATCCTGCCATCCAAGGAAAATCTTCTTCTTCCTCTTCTGTTAGTAATGTGTGTGTGTGTGTGTGTGTGTGTGTGTGTGTGTGTGTGGTTTCTTGTACTGGACAATGGAATAAACCTATGGATTTCTTCCATGTTTCCTTGTGCTCAACAATTCCTCTTGGAGAATCAGATGGATTTACAAATATATTTAAGGCACTTCTGTTTCAATGCTAGAAAAAAAAAAGAAGGGTCAATTCAATGCAGAGAAAGAAATTCATATTTAGACAGAAGGGAATATTGATTGCTAGGGTTGAACCAAGTTCCTTGGTGCTGACTGAGCTTGGTTGTTTTCTTGTAGATGTTTCATTACCCAGCTAGGTAACATCATCAGTGTTAGAAGGGAGTGGTGTTCGTTCTGTTTATATATAGTGTGCCCTATCAATGTTGGTGGGAATGTTCTTGGATAGTGATTAGGAGGCTGTTTACTATTGGATTGTTTGTTTGTTGAAAACTCCTTAATCGCACCAAATTAATCATAATTTCAAAGGGGAAACTCTGAGCATCCTAGACCAAGCTAGGTGCAAAAAATATACAGAATTTCTTGAAGTCTGACACTTAGACGAATCAGCAATCAACAGGCAAATAGAGATAAACAACAGCTACATACCATTCAAAAAAGACAATTTAAAATATCTAAAAGAAAACAAAAGACCAAAACGCCAGCAATCAACACCCAGATAGGTAGAGATTGACATCAGGATTAATTCCAGAAAAATAATTAAGCAGTAAACAATATCCCAATGAAAGACCTACCAACTCAGACAAACAATCCAACAATAAATAATGACCTAATTAATGAACTACCACCAACACTGACAGAACAAGTCACTGATATGTAAATAGAGAACAAATCCCACTCTCTTCTAATACTGGTGATATTACCTAGTTGGGTGATGAAAGGTCTGCAAGAAAACAAGCTGAAAGAGCAGCAAGGGTCCCACAGACTTAGTGAACTTTCATACTTCCCTGGATCTATTGTGGGTCTCCACCTTCTCCCTCTACAAAATAACTTCAATGATTTGAACATGTCAAAAGTGCAGTAAAGGGGTCAAGTCACCTATAAACAATCATCAGGGAAACTAAGATTGTCTTCCTATTTCCCCATTCTTCTGCCAAAACGTGGAGGTAGAAAGTTGCAAAACTAAAGAAAAGTTTGGGATAGTTTATTACTGTAACCCCATTAATAGATTTCTTAGGAGGATATGCTATTATAGTGCCATCCTACCCAAGACACATTGAACCCAATGGGCATTGAGCAAAATCCCACTGAAATAGACTAGATGGGAATATCTACTTACTCTTAGAATAAGTTGATCTCTTGACCTTTTCACAAATAAATGCTGCATTTTTAAAGAACCATGAATAGTTTTCAACACAGTACCTAAAACGGAAACCAATATCAAAAGATGAATAGGATATATTTTGAATTGTGTATTCTTGGATTGAAATCCTTAGCTGATGTCTGTAACTAAAGTAACAAGCATACTTGACTTCCAAAAATGAGTGTAACATTGCTTTCAAGACTGAACTATAGTATAGAAATACATCTTAAGGACTTCTCCAAATCAATTCTTACTCCAAGGCTACTGAAACCAAAGCTTCAATTCTTCCTTTGCTTTTAACTCTGCAATAGATTTTATTGGAACAGAAGTTCATTTTATTTTTCCTGTATTCTCTCTGTGGTCTTGTTATTTCTCCTATTCTATTGCTTCTGAGATGAAAACCGATATGCTAATTCCTTGCTAAGGTCACGATAAATTTATTGAGTGATAAATTCAGAACCAAGAAATATTGGATTTAGAAATCTAGCTGTTTCGCACTCCCCGAATAGACCCCCCCAAAAAAAAATTCCAGGAAGAAAATAACCAATGGGGCCATTAATCTTACAGCTCCCTGCAACAAAATTTAGTTATCTTTCTCCCAGACTAAGATTCAACTGTATATTCAAATAGGAAATAAGGAGAGTAGACAACAACCGTCAACAGTTGCTTCTACTCTGTAAATCTTTCTCACACATGAACCAAGGTGTCTGATTGCTGCACACAGAATATGGCTGACAGAAGACATATTAGGTAGGGATGAACAATCAATCAGAATAGAGCTGGAAAGAACAGAACAGAATAGAATCTGGAAAAAGAGAGTATTTGCTGTTTCTTCTTTGCACAGTCATAACATTCTGTTCTTATCGGCTTATAGTATGGATGGTGGACTGGGCTGTCTTCATATATTTTATGGTGTTGTTATTAATTCTTACTGGTTTTACTTGGGCTGCATTGCAAACCATAGTCTCTGAATAGATCAAAGAAAGTGCCTGGTGTTCCTGGTTCTGTCAAGCTGCAGAAGCTTGATTTTTACTTATGAACTGGGAATCACTTTTGTTCTGTTAATACCCATTCATCAAATCTGACGAGATCCCTTTTCATCATATTAAACCCATAAAATCAAATCTCAGGTTGCCAAATGCAGCTGGTGTTCTGGTCCTCAGGTTTCTACACTCAGAATTTCAGGTGCCGAAATATCTTATGATTTATCTAGAAATTTCAATACAAACTCAAGGAAACATTGTTAACTTCCTTCCCTCATATGCTGTGAGCCTATTTGAGGTAGTGGAGGTTCACCAGAAGGATGGATTTGCCTCTGCAGAACCATCTTTGGGCCATTTCTTCCTCAGTGACTTCTGGTATCTTCATAGTATTATCCACCCATAAGCCTAGTCTCACTGATGTAGTTTGGAAAACCATGGTTAGGGAACTCTAGAAGGTGCTAGAAGTTTCCTGATGACTCAGGGTGAAAACATGCAAGAGAAGATAATGTCCAATGGTGATAGCCAAAGCTTGCTGCTGGAAAAGGGCAGGTTTTGTGGCAATATCACCAAAGCTTGATAAGAAAAGATGGGGAAGTAGAGTTTAGGAGAGACTATAAAGATCCAGAAACCAACATGGGGGATTGATTTTCTTCTAAAAACATGGAGCTCTCTTGCTTCAAGCACCAACTTGGAAGGAGTATCTCCTTCAACTCCTCACCAAAACAAAGGTCCCTTGTGAGAATCTGCACAACTTGTAATATCTAGATTCCTGACTAAGAACTTAGATGAGACCATTTTAAAATTTACCTCATAGTGTGATCCCTCGAGTAGCTCCGGTCTCTGGTACAGAAGCACCGTTGGTAAAACCTGCACAGCTCCATCACGCAAGGATTCAGCTTTTGAACTGTGAGGGATGGCACAGTCATCAAATTGCCCTTTTTGATGACCTGTGTGCATTCTAGAGGGGGGGAAAGGATGTAATCCCATGGGATTGACATTTTGCTGTTGTGGAATAAGACATTTATTGGCACATCTGAGTACTTTTGTTTAAAGAAAGAGTGTGTTTTTGCACAGAGAAAATCAATGTTCTGGAGTTTTGTTTTCAGTTGCCGACACCACACCACACAACTATTCTGGGAGCTCAGCTTTTTATGTAACATCTAAGTGAAAATTTCTGGGACTAAGTTGTAAAATTGCTCCATTATGGTTTCTGCGGGACCTCCGTGAAGAAATGTGGTTTCTTCATTAATTCCAAACTCATTTTTAATATTTTTTTTTAAAAAATCATCATTTATGGCAGGGGTTGCTCTTTAGAAGCACTTTCCTCATGCATTTAGTTCAACCCCCTTTCCGCTTTAGTTTCATAAATAAATTAGTTCCCTTAGACTACTTGGGTTTCCTCCCAAATTAATGTCTATGGAGATTCTGAGTTCCCATTTGCACTATTCAGATGACCCTGAGGGCACAGATAAACCTCCAAGTGGCTTCAATTACTCTCAGAAAGAGTGCTAACCAGTGATGGGATTCAGCCAGTTCGCACCACTTCGGCAGAACCGGTAGCTAATTTTTTGTTGCCCAGGCCCAGAATGGACTTCTGGAAGCGGCATCCACACAGAGAACCGGTTGTTCACATATTTGAATCCCACCATTGATGCTCACAACCAGACGATGGCAAAGAAATATAAATCCTTCCATTCTCCACTATTCAGTCAGAACTGAATATGCTTCTTGGTTAAGAAGCTAAATGTCTTCTAGCAAAACAAGAAAGTCCAGTGGCGTTTTGAAAAAGCACTTTTGAGATTCCCAAATTAACATGCAACAGATGGCAGCCCAAGTTCTCGTCAGCTTTGTAAGCTAACTGATCTTTCTCAAAGAGAATCATTTCCTGATGATTGATCCCCTCAGTAACCCCAATAATGTCTCCTTAAAGGTAGGGAGTAGCAGAACCTTCCTCCAATCTCAAATCTTCTCCCTCTCTGCTCCTGGAAGTGGAGCCTTATCAAAACTCAACTTTTCCTCTTGGGCTGAGGGATTTGATTCCCCCAGAATCGTGCTTAGCATTCTTCATGACTTTGAATGGGTTACATGATCAGAGAGGCGGGGAAGTGTCCCCCCTCATATAATGAAGGCCTGACGACGTATGCCTGAACTATCAGAAGCAGCCATGAAGTGAATACAAAATGGCATATAATTACACCAGAAGAGGGAAAGCAGATTCAAGACAAAGAATCACATACACTACTTGACAAGCTATCAAGGGAAGGGGCTAGAAGGATTTGAGGTCTGCCACAGAAGAAACCGTGTGACCTTGGTTGGATCCTCACTCCTTGGATGAACTTATCTTAAGAGAGTTGTTGCAAAAATTAAACGGGGAGTAAACTGAACTCTGAGGAGTAAACCAGAAACAGAAATTTTTCTTTTATTTTTAATTTTAGCTAAGCAACGTATCAAAGTAATAATAATAATAGTAAAGTTGGAAGGCATCTTAGAGGTCATCTAGTCCAATCCCCTACTCAGGCAGGAAACCCTATACCATTTCGTACAAATGGCTGTCCAGTCTCCTCTTAAAAACTTCCAGTGTTGGAGCATTCACCACTTCTGGAGGCAGGTTGTTCCACTGGTTAATGGTTCTCAGTGTTAGGAAGTTTCTCCTTAGTTCTAGGTTGCTTCTCTCCTTGATTTAGTTTCCACCTGTTGCTTCTTGTCCTGCCTTCAGGCACTTTGGAAAATAGCTTGACTCCCTCTTCTTTGTGGCAGCCCCTGAGATATTGGAACACTGCTATCATGTCAAGTGTGCATTGGAAACTAGAGTTCAAACTACAGGTAGGAAGTGTAGGAAGACAGCAAACCCCCCCCCCAGAGAAAGAAATATTTTGGGGGATATTATAAAGGCAGAATATATTTCACCAAAGAGGTAATGGAGAACATCTTAGGCTGAAACCACCACCCAAGTCTCTCTGCCCCAAGCAGAAACCAACTTTGTAGAAATGCAGACTTGATAATCCTTTCAGAAGGACTGGAGCCAGGAAGCTTGGAGCTGATGGGATTAGAAAGACAAAGACTCCTAGAACCAGCAACTCCTCACCCAAAAATCCAACACAGCCCCAGGGAAGCAGGACATGATCTTTAGGACATAATAGGATTAACCCACCACCATCAGAATACAAAAAGGGCACACTGAATCTCAGGTCAAAGTTCATGCTGCAGGAATAGGAACAACTCCAAACACAAAAGCCCAAGAAGGTATAAAAACCCACCACTCCCAGCTCCATGTGGTCAGCCACCCCAGAAACATGCTGCTGTCACTGAAGTTTCTGGCAACTCAATAAAGAGTTACCTTTTTTCCAAACAGCCTCCATTTTGTTTATTCCCGGCTTGGATTGAACCCTGATGAAGATTTTTCTTTCAATAAAAGCTAAACCGAAAATGTAAGGTTTGGTCACTTCTTCTCTTAAAGCAAACAGATATCTACAACATCCACTTTCCCCAATTGCAAATGTCCTATTTAAAACATTCAGTAACACAAGCAATTTATTGTTATTTTTTTTATCACAAATACAATTTGCCTATTCAGGTAGTCCTTGGCTTACAACCATTCATTTAGTGACTGTTTGAAGTTACAATGGCACTGAAAAAGGTGACTTGTGACCATTTTTCACACTTACAACGGTTGCAGGATTCCCCCATGGTCATGTGATCAAAATTCAGGCACCTGACAACTGACTCTTATTTATGACAGCTGCAGTGTCCCGGGGTCATGTGATCACCTTTGGTGAGCCTCTGACAAGTAAAGCCAACGAGAAGCCAGATTCACTTAACAACCATGTGACTAATTTAACAACTGCACTGGTTCATTTAAAAGCTGTGGCAAGAAAGATTGTAAAATGGGACAAAACTGACTTAACCCCTGTCTTGTTTAGCCACAGAAAGTTTGGGCTCAACTCTAATCATAAATTGAAGACTAACTGTAGTTCTTACAATACAGGTGACCAACGTTCAGAAGAGACCGCAAAGGACAGTCATTCCTGAAAGGATGACAAAAACACAGATTTCCTTTGTTTTAATATGACAAGTAAAATCTTATGAATGTGAAATCTTTTGTTTTGAACTGTTTATCTTTTCAAGGTGGGATTTGGTTCATTCACAACAAAAGATCTGAAGCTTAGAGGGTCTCTGGGGAGAACAAAGAAATATCTTGTGGGGCCTTCAACATCTCTCAATCCTGTAGAAGAATCTGTCCTGGCAAAAGAAAGAAATAGACCGTTTTATCCTGTAGGTGAGGAGATGCCTGCTTCCAAAGACATTTTCTGTCACATTCTTGAACAGAAGCCAGGCAGGAAAAAAAAAATATCATTTCGCCATACTTCAGGGGTGAGATGGTCAGGCGTGGTTGTGCCCCTTCCAGAGACAATGGCCTTATTCTTTCCCAGCTCTCCATCCCTCATCACCTGTTTAAAATTAAAAAGTCATGTGCCAGCAATGATCAAGTTATATGCTTCAGTGGAAGAAAGCCAAAACGAACAAGGAAATTGTTGAGAAGAAAATGTATACCTGCTATTCCAGTCCAAGCACCTAGAAGAAGACTTCTCAATTCCTGCTTTCATCTCCCAGTTTTGACCAGCTTTTTAGTCCTGGTGGAAGTCTCAGAGAAATATCTTCAAAAGTCAGAGGTGAAAGCCCCTCTGGTGTTTGTTTGTTTTTTGTTTGTTATCCCCTGACCTTCTTCATGTAGTCAACTCTTTAAGACCACTTCCTCATAGTTGACCTTTTGGGTTGAAGCTAGTTTTCATACACTGCTTTTCATTTGTGTAGTCATCATTCTTCCTTTTAAACAAAATATGTGATATTTTGCTATTATTTTAAGTGGCCTCCACTGAATCTGTAGGGTCTATTTAATTTTCCAAGTCAAGAGCAGGCAACCTGACTCTCTACTGCAGTGATGGCGCACCTTTTAGAGACTGAGTGCCCCAAAACCAGCCCCTCCGCATCCCGCCTGCTCCAGTCCCCCCGCTCTCCAGCCCCCTGCCTGCCCGCAGGGCCACTCACCGCCTCCACGGCCCACTTCAGATCGTCCAAGTGGCCCAGCAGCACCATGGTGGCTACGCCCTCTGCCCGCGCCCTGCAGCATGAGCTGCGCATGATGGGGTGCAAGGGTGGAGTCTTGTCCCCACTGCCTGGCTGCCATGTCCTTGGCTGCACTGCTCTGCATGGGCCGCACCCAGGGGTGACTCTCCTCCGGGGGGCTGCTGGTGAGGAGGGGGCCACAAGGGGAGGCAGGGCTGGGGTGATGGTGCGCATGCCCACATAGAGGGCTCTGAGTGCCGCCTCTGGCACACATGCCATAGGTTCGCCACCACTGCTCAATTTATATATGTCTTGGACTGCAACTCATACAATCCCTTGCTGACCATAACTGATAAGATCAAGACACTGCATATCAGATTTAAATTACAGGAAACAGGTTTGATTGATGGTTAGAAAAGCTTCCTAGCTTTAATAGCAGTTCAACAGTGGAGCCAATGACCCCAAGAGGTTGTGGACTCCATACAATGGATGGGTCGACATCATTCAGAGATGCTTTAATGTAGATCCTTGCACTGAGCAAAGAGTTGGATTCAGTGACCTCAATGACATTTTCAGTTCTGGGACGGGAACATTCTATAAAATCCCAAATGTGGCGGGGGAGGAGAGCAACAATTTGTCTATCTCCAGTCTTTGGATTTTTACAGTGATGGGTATCCTTACTCCTATCAAAGGTTGTACTTCCAGAACAGTGGTCTCAGACACACAGTAGGCAGGGAGTGGCCACTAACGAAGCAGACAGGATTGGTATTTGGTGTTGACCTGTAATTCCGAGGAGCTTCAAGTAATCACAACGAAGGGAATGGGGACGGGATGAAACCCAAGGTCTGCAAGTTGCTTACTTATTGAGTTTGAAAGCACAATATGAGAGAATTAATCTATCTGCTCCAGTTGTTGCTTCTGTTCTTAGGAAGGGCCCTACAGTCTATTCCAGAAGCCAGTTACCCACAGAAAAGATCTATAAATCTATAAAAGATCACATAAATCATTGGCTCTATAAATCATGCAGCAATCCAGTCACGGATTATAGGTACAATCCAATCAAATTAAACCTTGCAATATAATATCTTTTGTTCAGAAACCCCAGTTCAAGCCCTTTAAGCTTGGCGGAGCTAATTTTTAGGCAATTAGAATATTATTGTAACCTTAACAGTCTTGATTCACACACTGTCCCATGTTTTCAGAGACGACTTCCCTATATTGTACAGGCAGAAAAGATGGATTTTTACTCTTAACAACCCAAGGCTAAGGAGAAGACTGCTCAAATTTCACATTAGAAATTCAGCTCTGAATTATTTTAAGGCCGTTTTAAAAACTAAGTCTTGTGGGTGGGTGGGTGGATCCTAATTTTTCTGATAAGCTTGCCATTCCTTTTCCAACCACCACTTAAACATCCCACAGCATCCATGCGAAATTAACAAAATCATATAGACATGATTTGTAAGATGTCCATTTGATGCAAAAGAAGCACAGGGTGCTTAAAGCAGGACAGACCTGCGCCTCAGCCCAAATCTTCATAATCTATATCAACCTACCTTACAGATTTTTTTACTGCATAGATATCATGCAATATCTATGATACTATGAATTCAGCCTACCAGCCAGTCCTAGGACATGACAGTTGCAGATAATCTTACAACCATATCTGAGCCCGGAATTAGAGTCGTAACCCTGGGCAATCATTAAGCAGGTCACCATGTGATTGTGACCGATTTTTACCATTTTGTGGTGGTCAAGAAGCGAACACCATGGTTGTTTTAAAAAATACCAGAGTTGTTAAGCAAACACTACAAATACACCAACAAAAATTGTCAACCATCTCCCATGACTATAAGCTGCAAACAGCTGTAAATGCGAGTCAAATGCCAAGAGCCCAAAAAGCAATCGTGTCACCATAGGCAGGGGAGTGGGCGTGAGAAATTAAACCTCAGTCATAAGAAGCAACGGATGGAAACTGATCAAGGAGAGAAGCAACTTAGAACTAAGGAGAAACTTCCTGACAGTTAGAGCAATTAACCAGTGGAACAACCCGCCTCCAGAAGCGGTGAATGCTCCAACACTGGAAGTTTTTAAGAAGAGACTAGACAGCCATCTGTCCGAAATGGTGTAGGGTTCCTGCCTGAGCAGGGGGTTGGACTCGATGACCTCCAAGGTCCCTCCCAACTTTTATTATTATTATTATTATTATTATTATTATTATTATTATTATTATTATTATTAATCTTTTGGGGGAGGTCTGTTTTAACTTCAAAGTGACTGGTCATTAAGAAAGAACTATCTGTACTCTAATCGTCCTCAATCTGATATCCTCCAAGCGTGTAAAATGATTTAATTTATTTTTAATTTTTAATTATTTTAAATTTTGTATATTTATATGTTTTTTAAATTTTAGGCTGTACACCGCCCCGAGTCCTTCGGGAGAGGGGCGGTATAGAAATTTAATAAAATAAATAAATAAATAAATAAATTTGGATTCCCAGAACTCTCTAATTGAGCCATGGGCATTGCCAGGATTCTGGGAGATAAGATCCATTCATGTGTAGGGAGTCAGCATTCCCAGCAGGTGATTCAGTTTGGTCTAGAGGTTAAGGCACCAGGCTACAAATCAGGAGATGGTGAGTTCTAGTCCCATCATAGGCATGAAAGCCAGCTGGGTGAGTTTGGGCCAATCATCAGGAGACTGAGAGATCTAGTCATGTCTTAGGCAAGAAAATCAGTTGGGTGACTTTCGGCCAATCCCCAGGAAACTGAGTTCTAGTCCTGCCTTAGGCATGAAAGGAATTGATCACCAAGTACAGCCAGCATTTGTTTGCAGTTACGGCAGCAAAAGGTGGTGCCAGCTGGGTGACTTGGGCCAATCACCAGGTGACTGTGAGTTCTAGTCTTGCCTTAGGCATGAAAGCCAGCTGTGTGACTTTGGGCCAATCACCAGGATACTCTGAGTTCTAGTCCCACCTTAGTCATGAAAGCCAGCCAGTCATAAAAGTTCATTGGCTGAATATGGGCCAATCACCAGGCGATGGTAAGTTCTAGTCCCGCCTTGGCTATGAAAGCCAGCTGGGTGACTTTGGGCCAGTCAGTCTCACCTCACCTCACCTCACCTCATGAGTTGTTGTTGTGAGGAAAATAGGATGAGGAAGGAGTACGCTCATTCCCCAAGCTATTTATAAAATTAATAAAGGAGGGATGTAAATTAATAAATCAATATTTTTTAAAATTTGTTGCATTTGTGCCAGCAGACAGGATAGCTGCAGCACTTGACCATCTGCTGGTTAAGCCATTGCTGATGGAAATTTGCCCATTCCACAAAAAGTCAAAACAAGGAAAGCCAGCAGCCGAAGGCTCAGCTTGCAAGTCAATTTGTTGCTTGAAATAGAATCTTCCAGGTTAAGACCGATGATTTGTTGGCAACGCTGGGTGGCTTTTGTGACCAAGACATGGGCGGGAGAAGATGCTACTCCAAAGATCTGTTTTAAAGAGCCCAATCTTGCCAAGACAATCTCAAGGGAATGTGAGCTAATAGGGTCAGGGGTTTGAAGAATGCAATTATACAATAAATCGGACTCCCAAACTTTTGGCCTCCCCTCTTTAGTTCAGAGAATTCAGCCGATTCCATTAAATTCAACCTAAGCTTGAGATCCTAGCTTGTTATGTAGGGAACATACTTCAAACTTTGCTTGAAGTTTGTGCAATTTCTCCTGTTCATTTTTTTCTAGAGATATCCTGCTAGAACAACAGAGATACACACTGGCACAGGAGTGTCTTATGTTCAGGTGAGTATTTGTGAATCTCCTACAATATTAGCATATTATCTTTGTTCTTCTGTTTCTTTCACCAATGGTCATGACATGAATTTTTTGCCCTTTAAAGGAAGGGATTACAAACTTTTAAAGCAAGTTTTCCATCTGCTTTCTCAAAGTCCTGTTGATCAGGTTAGCAGTCAGAGCAAATGGAAATGCCAGGCTGAACTGAAAGATATAATCCACGGAGAGCAAAATTTCATTTTTCTTTGGCAGCTCAAAAGCAGTAAAGCAAAGCCATATCTCAAACAAGCAGAGCTCTCCAATTTAAAGTAATATCAGGGGCCCAGATAATAAGCTTAAGGACTAGAAGATTGAAATGTTTTTAGTATTCCCAGGTGATAATTCAGAACAAAAGAAGAAGAGGCAGGAATGAACACGAAGCTCAGGACTAAAGGGATGAATATGAAATGTGGAATTTGAGGGGTGAAAATAGCAGGTGGGATGTCTGTAGCAATTTTTTTTCTGCATAAAAATGTAATTTTCATGCATGGAGGCTGTGAGAACGAAGCATAATAGTCCTCCAGATGTATGCCGTGTTCAAAAGAAAAGTACTTACTAGAATTCACCTTTGATAAGCTGTCACTGTTAGGCCTTTGTGTCACAAGGGCAGGTAAGACTGTGTTTCCTGTCACTGAAAAGAGAATTAGAAGACAACACATTAGCAAGGATGGATTGGGAATTGCACTGTTACAGCAGAGGTTTCCACTGGTTATGGGTTAAGCACAATGTTTCTGAAGCTTGGAAATTTTTAAGAAGTGTGGACTTCAACTCCCAGAATTCCCCATTCATTTGCATGCTGGGTGTTTGAAGATAGGGTTTATCCAGCATTTTCCCAGGGCACATCCTGCAAGGATTCACACAACCTGCCCTGCCAATGAGATTATAATACTATACCTCAGAGGTCTTCATACTTGGCCCTTTTATGACTTGTGGACTTCAACTCCCAGAATTCCTCAGCCAGCGTGCCTGGCTGAGGAATTCTGGGAGCTGAAGTCCACAAGTCATAAAAGGGCCAAGTTTGAAGACCCCTGGGCTAGACATAGCTAACTCCTCAACTATTCATCATACTATTCAGTCTCCAGACCCTTTTTAATCATCTTTGTTGCTCTTCTCTGCACTCTTTCTAGGTTGGAATGTGGCAACTCATCGCAGCCAATTCACTACTGCCAACTCACCACGGCCATTTTGTCCTGGTCAATTCGTTGCATCCAACTCACCATGGCCAACTCACCACAGGACAATTCAACAATTCAATTTAATGGATTGTAGAATTCATTTCTTTGTTCATTTCTGCATTCTTTCTTTAATGCTTCTATCCCACCATTTCTTCAATGTAAGTCTTGTCCCACAGCAAGTTGTCCATGGAAAGTGGTTCCATGGAGTTGGCCATTATGAGTTGTCCTAAACCCACAGCATATTTTTTGTATTGTGATGGCTGGAATTGGACAAGATATTCTAAAGTGTGGCCTCACTAGTGCAATAAGAGACATTTTCCAAGACCCTTTGAATAGCCCTTTCCTACACCTTCTCAAGTGCTGAAATATCCTTTGTTAAGGTGTGACAGACAGAATACTGCACCGTGTGACACATAACAGTTGCATAACAGGCCTGGGGATGACTGTGGTTGATTGTTGAATTGAATGTGTGTTTTTTATTGACTTTTTAGATAGTTTTGTTTGGGTTTTTTATATTGTACTTTTTTGTTGTTTATATGTTGTTAGCCGCTCCAAGTCTCCGGAAAGGAGCGGCCTACAAACCCAAATAAAATAAATAAATAAATAAAAATAAATAAACTTACTAAAAGGAGGACGGGTCTTCAAGGCAACTGGTTTTTCTTCTGTAGACGGAGAAACCAATGGAGAAGGTACACCCATTGCTAAAATTTTAAATAAAAAAATCATTAGTCTACTCCCAGCCAATCTCAATTAATCAAAATGAAAATTAAATTCTAGAACACTAGTAACAATAGGAGGGAAATCTGAACTAAATAGAATGTGTGGTTCTTAAGCTTAGATATCTTAAAAGTATTTTCTGCTTGCATGGAATAAAGCCACTCTTTAAAAAAAACCTTTCTGTGCATATTCTTAAGGGTTTAAAAGTTTTACGAAAAAAAAATAATAACAGCAATTGGCTGAATGGAAAGTTTACTTGCATAGTCTAGGATTCATTTCTTCATGCTGCGTTTGCTGTTAAAATATATATTATCAAGAGATTAATTTGATATCCAGGGTTTTTCAATGAATAAAATTCCTCCACTTTCATCCACATGAGTTGGGTCCTTTCAATTGAGAGATGTCTAAACAACTAAACTTGGTTATCCCTGTTACATCATCCCATGTATTGTGTGATTCCCCAAAAGTTGAGGATCGCAAATATGAATACTCAAAAAACGAAACTAGCAATGGTTGGGAAAGAAGATGAATGGATGAAGTTAAACCAAATTTTAAAAAGCCAGTTTGGTGTAGTCCAGAGGTCCCCAACCTTTTGGGCACCAGGGACCGGTTCTGTGGAGAGAAGTTTTTCCACGGACCGGAGGGGGCGTGGTTATGTGTGCTGCCTGCATCCCACAGTTAAGACTTTGCTTGTTTGTGCAGACCGATTGCTAGCATGCTGTGGCCCGGTACTGGTCCACAGACCGGGGGTTGGGAACCTCTGGTGTAGTGTTCAAGGCATCAGGCTAGAAACAAGGTGATCAGGAATTTCAGTCCCACCTTAGGGATGAAGCCAGCTGGGTAACTTGGGACCATTTGCCGAGAGACTGTGAGTTCTAGTCCGGTATTATGCTGATGATACCCAGCTTTACATCTCCACCCTGTGTCATTTCAGTGAAGCAGCGGAAGTGATGTGCCGATGTCTGGAGGCTGTTAGGGTTTGGATGGGTGCCAACAGGCTCAAACTCAACCCCGACAAGACGGAGTGGCTATGGGTTCTGCCTCCCAAAGATAACTCAATCTATCCATCCATCAGCCTGGGGGGGGAGCTTTTGACCCCCTCGGAGAAGGTCCACAACTTGGGCGTCCTCCTCGATCCACAGCTAAATTTGGAACATCATTTTTCGGCTGTGGCGAGGAGGACATTTGCCCAGGTTCGCCTGGTGCACCAGCTGCGGTCCTATTTGGACCGGGAGTCTCTTCTCACAGTCACTCATGCCCTTATCACCTCGAGGCTCGACTACTGCAATGCTCTCTACATGGGGCTACCTTTGAAAAACGTTTGGAGACTTCAGGTAATGCAGAATGCAGCTGCGCGAGCAGTGTTGGGCTTGCCCAGAAATGCCCACATTTCGGCATCACTCCGCGAGCTGCATTGGCTGCCAATTGGTCTCCGAACCCAATTCAAAGTGTTGGTTATGACCTATAAAGCCCTACATGGCATCGGACCAGGTTACTTACGGGACCGTCTGCTGCCCCATGAATCCCAGCGGCCGGTTAGGGCCCACAGAGTCGGCCTTCTCCAGGTCCCGTCAGCCAGACAGTGTCGCCTAGCGGGGCCTAGGGGAAGAGCCTTCTCTGTTGCGGCCCCGGCCCTCTGGAACAAACTCCCCCCAGAGATCCGTATTGCCCCCACCCTCTCCGCCTTTCGTAAACTGCTTAAAACACACCTCTGCCGGCAGGCCTGGGACAGTTAACATCTTGCCCCTAGCCAGTGTATGTTTGTGTGTATGTTTGTTGAATGATTGGTTTTCTTTTAACTTAGGGGTTTTTATATATGTATTTTAACTGGTGATTTCTATTTATGTTGTGAGCCGCCCTGAGTTCTCCGGAATAGGGTGGCATAGAAGTCAAATCAAATCAATAAATAAATAAATGAAAGCTAGCAGGCTGACTTTAGGCCAGTCCCTCTCTTTCAACACTAGGAAGCAAGCAATGATAAACTACTTCCAAAAATGTTGCCAAGAAACCTTCAGGGACTTATCCAGCCAGTTGCCAGAGATCAACACTGACTTAGAGGTACCAAAACAATAGGGAAAAGAAAGCTTGGAAAACTTGGCAATGAACAAGAGAGCTGAAAGGCTGGATATTTCCAGACTTTGAATGCTCACTTGGTACTGGCCGGGTCTTAGGCATAATGTCTAACTGGATCAAAGGAGCTGAAGATATAGAGGATTGGGTGGGAGAAATGTCCAGTCCTGTTGAAGTATTTGTCTGCAACCAAGATGAGATCAGGGTAGAAGGACCTGGAGAACTTTTCGAAGTAGCCGAGTTTTGCCATATTGTGAACTGCTGAGGGACTGCTTCATCCTCTTTCACAACAATGGTCTTAGCTTGTAAAGGTATTCTTGCGGCTGGAGGGGAAAAAAGAAAAGAAAAGAACATACATCGACAGAACTTTATGGAACATTTATGATCTACCTTAATAGGTCTGCAGCTCCTGGAGTTTAAATGTGGTGCGCTTTTGTCTTTTGCTAATTTTCTTGGGAGGGAAGAGGGTTCATTGGTTTGAATGCATGGTCCTATTTGCAATTAAAACATACACCTTCGTTTTTCTGCCAGTATTTTTTAGTTCAACTCCATAGAATGACTCCACCTGGATTCAGATCTATTATAGCTCTCCTTTTTTTTTTTTTAGTTCCGCAGCAAGGTAATTCCTCTTTTCCTTCAATGTTCTGAAAGCCATGGGCTTCATCAGATGGGCCCATAGATAGTCAGATCTGCTGTCCATCCTGAAACTGGCTGAGTTCTCATACTACGTTTTACTAAGATAAAGTATAGACTGTGTTAGTTCTGGCACATTTTGACCAGTAAACCAGACCTACAAGCAAACCCATTTTTAATCCATGCTCATGCTAGTTCGTGCAAGCTACAAACTCTGTAAACTTGAGATGATCTTGCAATCTTTTTTCTTGTGTTCAACCATGTCCAATTCGTGGAGATTCGCTGGACAAATCCCTGAAGTTTTCTTGGCAAGGTTCTTCAGAAGGGATTTGTCCTGGTCTCTTTCCTAGGGCTAAAAGGGCAGGACTAGAACTTAGAGACTCCTGAATTCTAGGCTCATGACTTCACCATACTGGCTCACACACACAATACGTTGTTGTTGTTGTTGTTAGTTGCGAAGTCGTGTCCGACCCATCGCGACCCCATGGACAACGTTCCTCCAGGCCTTCCTGTCCTCTACCAACTTCTGGAGTCCATTGAAGCTCACGCCTACTGCTTCAGTGACTCCATCCAGCCACCTCATTCTCTGTCGTTCCCTTCTTCTATTGCCCTCCATCTTTCCCAGCATTAGGCTCTTCTCCAGTGAGTCCTTCCTTCTCATTAGGTGGCCAAAATACTTGAGTTTCAACTTCAGGATCTGGCCTTCTTCTAAAGAGCAGTCAGGGTTGATCTTCTCTAGGACTGACCGGTTGGATCATCTTGCAGTCCAGGGGACTCGCAGGGGTCTTCTCCAGCACCATAGTTCAAAGGCCTCCATTCTTTGGCGCTCAGCCTTTCTTATGGTCAAGATACTGATATACAATATACTGATACACAATTTTGAATGTGTTTTAGGACTTAGAAAAATGGAAGACTGGAATAAAAATTACCTTAAGCAAGTAAAATCATTTAAAATAAATGTGATAATGTTATACTGCATGAAGTCAGGGATGGTTTGAGGAGTCTATAACTGATTGGTTGAATATTCATACCACACAACTATATAGCCTATGCAGACTCACTATGAGCTGGCAGAAACCTTGATGAAGTGCTGTAGTTTTCTATGGAAGCAGGAGAAGACCTCGTCAAGGTTGTTTCAGCAGATGGAGGACCAGATTCTTTGGAAGCATTGGTCTTCGGCCACCAGGAAGCTTGTAGCACTGGAACTTCGGATCCTTCTGCTTTTCCAGGCTTCAGCCAATATGACTGCTTTGTCAACAACAGGTCTTCTTTCAAGGTATCAGTCTGTGTCCAGCTAGGCAACTTTGGAGCTGAAAGATGTTAAACATATTTATTGTTTGTGGAATTATGTTTCAACTTCATGTGCAGATCTGTACACTGGGGAAACAAAACAACCACTTCATAAACATATGGCACAACATAGGAGAACAAACCCATCAGGAGAAGATTCAGCAGTCCATCTGCATTTAAAAGACAAAGGCCACTGTTGTGAATGCAGCAAACTCCACATTTTGGACAGAGAGTCCACTGGTTTGAAAGAGGGGTCAAAGAAGCCATCTATGTTAAAACTGAACAACCCTCACTCAACAGAGGGGGGAGGGGTATGACGTCGTCAATTTCCAGTGTACAACACAGTCCTTTCAGCAGTTCCATAAGCTCCACACCCATTAGCATTACTCAGGGGACCCTGACAACACAGATAAACCTGTGGCATCAACGACTCTCTAAAAGAATGCAAATGACCAGCTGTCTGCAAGGAATATAAATCCACCCATTCCCCACCATCCAGTCAGAGCTGAAGAAGCTTCTTGGATGAGAAGTGAAACGTCTTCAAAGAGAAAAAAAAAGTGCAGTTGCCTCGTGAAAAAGCACCTTTGGGATTCCCCATGATTATATATAAAGGCTATTCATGGATATTAGATCTCTAGGGATACCACTTGACATGCCCAATAGGCTAAATATTGATATGATAAAATACTGAAAAGCATATAATTCAGCCCCCAAACAAAATGTAATGTTGATTAGCTTGTTGATTCAGTAGCTTGTGTCCAGGAGGTGTCTTCCCATACTTTCACCATCATTAGATCAGCAATCTTGTGAACATTCATAGTCCACGAATCACCACATAAATCATAGGGATTGGATTTTATTGAAAAGTGTAAATATATCAGGGGGTAGGGAGATGGATGATAGATAAATGGATGGATGGAGGGATGGATGGATAAAACTTAATGGCTGTTATCAAATGGAATATGGAAAAACAGTGGCTGCATGTGAGGAGTGTTGACATGTTGTGAGTACCGAGGCTACAAACCCTAGCATTTGCAGCTGGCTGATTCAAATCAGCTTACATGCCAGCTGGCTTGTCAATATATTTCCTGAGGACTGGGGTACCGCTGTCATGTGTATAACAATCACATTCTTTCAGCTCCTCCTATTCAACCTAAGTTCTTTTAAAACATGAACAGATCTTCAAGAGAAAACCAAGGAATGAAATATGGACCTAGGGTGGGATAAAAAAAAACAACTGACCATCAGCCTCAAAGAACATCTGATTAAAGCTTGGACTTTCTAGAAATCTGGGAGAAAATAGAGGAACTTGCTGCAGAAAATCATCTTTGTAAAGTTAGGTAAGTCTAGCCCAGATTTCTAAATTTTCTGGGTGGCACCAAGTTTATTGTTTTTTTTGTTCTTATTCCTTGACTTCATTCCTCTTTCCATTTTCTTATTTCTCTATCTAAAAGGAAGAATATAGAATTTTGTGTAAAATTCTGACCATATTTCACCCAAATCAAACTGTGAAATGCAGAGGTCAAAGTGAAAATACTTTTTGGTATTTTCGCTCAAACTGGGGGGGGGGATTAAACTTTGATTTTAGGTTTTGATGATTAGAATGGTTTCGTTGTTCTGGAAATGGCCTGAAATGTGGAGAAATGTAAAACTAGGTAAAGCAGAGGTTTAAGTTCTTTTTGTAATCTACTGCGTTCAAAAAAAGTCAAGTCATTATTCTTTCTTTCTTTCTCTTTCTCTTTCTCTTTCTCTTTCTCTTTCTCTTTCTCTTTCTCTTTCTCTTTCTCTTTCTCTTTCTTTCTTTCTGCATCCTTGTTTTTCCTTCTCTTAGTTTTCTTTTGTTTCTTTTTGGTTTTTTATTGGATAATAAACTTTAATTAAGGACTTTTTAAAAGATAGAGATCAAATTATTCAACTTTTGAGAAAGAAAAGATTCTTTTGTATATCCCTGATAATTTAAAAAAAAAGAGAGCTGTAATAATCTTTTATGGCATGCAACAACTGTGACATGGGACTGCTGTTTCAGTATGTCTCATGCCAGAACTGGCTCCAATGAATATGCAGTTGTGGATTACTCTAATCCAGCGGTTCTCAACCTGTGGGTCGCAACCCCATTTGGGGTCAAACAACCATTTCACGGGGGTCGCCAAACACCGCAGTCCGCCATTTTTTTTTCTCCCTTTTCCCCTCGGCCGGCACAGGGGGCAGCACCACACATGCGCGGGATAGCACCGCACATGCGCGATGTGGGCCATCACGCGTGCGCCATGCATGTGCGATGCGGGCCGTCATGCCACGCATGTGCGATGCAAGCCGTCGTGGCGCGCATGCATGATGTGGGCCATCGCACACGCGCCGCGTATGCGCAATGCGGGCCATCGCACCGCGCATGCGCTATGCGGGCCGTCTCGCCGTGCATGCGTGGTGCAGGTCGGGGTCGCGCCATGCATGCGTGGTGCAGGTCGGGGTCGCGGCGCGCATGCGGGGCGCAGGTCGGGGTCGCGGCCTGAAAAAGGTTGAGAACCGCTGCTCTAATCCCTCTTTTCATTGCCCTGTATCTATCTCTCTCCTGAATTAACATATTCAGGACATAATGTTAGGCCCAAAGAACTGAGAGCGATGCATGGAGTTACTTCTGAGTAGCTGCTTTATAGTTGTTTGCCGACAGACAGAATTTTGCCAGACTAAAGCAATCGTCTACAATAACTATAGAAGTTTCTGAATTGGTAGGGAGGCTCTGATCTTGTTCTCTTCATGCCCACCAGATATTCCAAGCTCTGTTGTCCCTTTGCTCTCTGGAAGAAAGCCCTTCCCTCCCGTAACTCCAGACTACCTTCTACCATGTATACTCACCCAAGAAATCTGATATGTTACCGGAAAAAGTGTAGTTGACTATAGGAGACTTCTCTATGGTTTCCCATAGGTCTGTAAGATTTCTGCCTATGGAGAAAAAAAAGTGTGGGGAGAGGAAGACATCATTGCTTTTGGTTGAGTGACCCCTATATCTAGCGTCATGGAGAAACCAATAAAATATACAGCATCCCATTCTCTCTCTTTTGAATGCACCTTTCCTATATGTTGGCTGGATTTCAACAGCATCACCATCAAATCAGTAAAGAGGTTTGAAGGAATTAAAGAAACACTTGAAGAGGCCAGCTGAGGACCTCTGCCATAGGTTGCCCTGACTCCCTTCACCAAAAGGAAGGTGTGAAAAATAATCCTGGAGAAGGGGGGGTGAAATCAGAAGCACAGGGGGGCCTAAAGAAGATAGGAGAAGACCACTGCACTGAGCAGGAACCTGAGCTTGTTTGCAGGATTGCAAAACCTGGACTCCCATAATCCAGAGCAAAAAATATCACTACCCCTGCAGAATTTAGCACACTGTATCTATATCTACATCTATATCTACTGCAGTGGTGGGATTCAGCCGTTTTGCACCACTTTGGCAGAACCAGTAGCTAATTTTTTGTTGCCCAGGCCCAGAATGGACTTCCGGAAGGGGTATCCACACAGAGAACCGGTTGTGGATACTCCGTACAATGACAGATTTACGCACCTTCCATCGGGAACTAAAAATGTTCCTTTTTCGACAGGCCGGCCTGGCATAGAAGCTTTGGTTCCAGTAGGGTTAGAATGTTTTAGGGGGATTGCGTAAATTTTTAAGATTTGTAAGTGTTGGGTTTTAATGGGGATTTTACGGCCAAATTATTTAATTCATTTTTAATTATTTTAAATTATGTATATTTATATGTTTTAAATTTTAGGCTGTACACCGCCCCGAGTCCTTTGGGAGAGGGGCGGTATAGAAATTTGTTTATAAATAAATAAATAAATATTTGAATCCCACCACTGATCTACTGTATATCTATGTCTATATCTAGATGGAGGATAGAGGATAAATGATAGGTAGGTAGGTAGGTAGGTAGGTAGGTAGGTAGATAGATAGATAGATAGATAGATAGATAGATAGATAGATAGATAGATAGATAGATAGATAGATAGATAGATAGATAGATAGATAGATGGATGGATGGATGGATGGATGGATGGATGGATGGATGGATGGATGGATGGATGGATGGATGGATGGATGGATGGATGGATGGATGGATGGATGGATGGATGGATGGGTAGGTAGGTAGGTAGGTAGGTAGGTAAGTAGATGGATGGATGGATGGATGGATGGATGGATGGATGGATGGATGGATGGTAGACAGACAGACAGACAGACAGACAGATAGATAGTGACTGGATGGTGAACAAACAAACAAACATAAATACAAAACAGTTAAAAACAAGAATAAAATAGACTAAAAAGGCAGGGGAGGGGCTTCAGAATGCTAACCAGTCCCATGACTTTAGGCTGCTCTGTGGGCCCCAAGTGAGCCAGTAGAAGATTTCCAAGAGACCAGGATCATGGGGCTCCACCTCACCTCTGGGGGGAGAACATTCATCAGGATGGGGGCAGATGACAGAGAAAGCTCTCTTCCTGGGCCCTTTTAGTTGGAGTTCGTTAACTGATGGGATCCACAGCGTACCTTGCCTCCCTGGCTAGATGGGACAGGTTGATCTAATGGGGCAAAGACAGCTCTGAGGTCAGCAGGCCCATGCCAGGTAGGGCTCTAAAGGTCATTGCCAATACCTTGAACTGGACCTGGAAGCAAACTGGCACCCAATGCAGCTTATGCAGCAAAGGTGTTACCTGCACTGTCCTTGGAGCACCCAAGATTGCTCATGCAGCTGCATTCTGTGCCAGTTGAAGCTTCTGGGTATTTTTCAATAGTCCAAATAGGAGACAATCAGTGGGAGAGTCAGTGAGCAAAGGGCCTCTTTATCCAGGAAAGGAGGTAATTGGTCCACAATACAAAGTTGAGCAAAATAGGACATGCCCCTCAAAAACTTATTTAGTTGGAGCTAAGAGAATAACAGAATTGGAAGGGACCTTGGAGGTCTTCTAGTCCAACCCCCTGCTCGAGCAGGAAACCCTACACCATTTCAGACAAATGGCTGTCAAGTCTCTTCTTAAAAACTTCCAGTGTTGGAGCATTCACCGCCCCTGGAGGCAGGTTGTTCCATTGGTTAATTGTTCTAACTGTCAGGAAGTTTCTCCTTAGTTCCAGGTTGCTTCTCTCCTTGATTAATTTCCATCCATTGGTCCTTGTTCTACCTTTGGAGAATAGGCTGATTCCCTCTTTTATATGGCAACCCCTTAGATATTCAAACTCTGCTATCATGTCACCCCTAGTGTTTCTTTTCAATAAACCAGACATACGCAATTCCTGCCCTTAGGTAAAATGGTGGGGTCCATAACTGGGATGGGGAAGAGAGAAAGATAGAGAAGAAGAGACCTACATACACATATGGGGTTCAACTCTAAGCAATACATTCCTGAACAAAGAAGAGTTTCAGGTTTACCTATTCGTCCTGACATGACGCAAATGTAGATGCAATCTGTATCATTGCTCGGGCTCACTGAAAGAAGATAGGTTTTTTTTTCCATTAATTTATTTAAGATTCTTTAAACTGGAACTAAAATCCAAACAGAAGCTAATTTTCAATTCGCATAGGGAAGGAAATAGCAAAACCTTAAAAAGAAAAAAACACCTTAACTCTCTAAGGTTCTAAAATGAAAATGCTGCTAATGCCAAGGGATCACCAAAAAATACTTATAATTTCTTAAATGCAAAAGGAAATTATTTGACGGGGAGGGTTAGGGCTTTTGTCTGAAAATTTTGCCTGAAATTGCTTTCTTCAATTGGTTTCTACAGTTAAAGGATTGAGCTATGGACTGGGGAAAAAAATGCTAGTATTGTATTAAGCATTCTCCATGGAATTCAAAGGAGCTTATATTAAAACTACACAGATTAAAATATTATTAAAAACTGTACTAAAATTGAAACCAAGAGAGATAAGAGATGGATGGGATGAGGTCTTCTTACCCCATCAGCCAATTGTTCTTCCCTAAGCTACATTCCCTGCTTCCTTATTTCCTTCATTTAGTCACATGGAATAAATGGAGTATCAGATTAAGCAGCCAAAGAAACAGAAACAATTTTTACCTGACACAATGGAAGTTGACTTGAAAATCTCAGTAAGATAACTGGTGGAGTTTCCCACAATGTCCACCAGCAGTGCTGTAAAATCTAGGAAAGTAAAGGGAAAACATTTTGACATCCCAATATTGTCCTTTCTTCCCGTAGAAGACAATATCTATAGCTCAGAGTTCAACGGTGGAATTCTTAAGGGTCTCTGACTCTGGATGTTTGCTTGCATTTCATTACCCAGCTAGGTAATATCATCATCATCATCATCATCATCATCATCAAGTTGGAAGGGACCTTGGAGGTCATCTAGTCCAACCTCCTGCTCAGGCAGGTAACCCTATACCATTTCGGACAAATGGCTGTCCAGTCTCTTCTTAAAAACTTCCAGTGTTGGAGCATTCACCGCTTCTGGAGGCAGGTTGTTCCACTGATTAATTGTTCTAATTGTCAGGAAGTTCCTCCTTAGTTCTAGGTTGCTTCTCTCCTTGATTAGTTTCCACCCGTTGCTTCTTGTCCTGCCTTCAGGCACTTTGGAGAATAGCTTGACTCCCTCTTCTTTGGGGCAGCCCCTGAGATATTGGAAGACTGCTATCTTGTCCCCCCTCATCCTTCTCTTCGCTAAACTAGACATACCAATTCCAGCAACCGTTCCTCATATGTTTTAGCCTCCAGTCCCTTAATCATCTTTGTTGCTCTTCTCTGCACTCTTTCTAGATTCTCAGCATCTCTTTTACATCGTGGTGACCAAAACTGGATGCAGTATTCCAAGTGTGGCCTTACCAAGGCATTGTAAAGTCGTATTAATACTTCACGTGATCTTGATTCGATCCCTTTGTTAATGTAGCCCAGCACTGAATTGGCTTTTTTGGCAGCTGCAGCACATGGCTGGCTCAAATTTACTAAGTTAGATAATGAAACATCTGCAAGCAAACATCTGCAAAGGTTCAGAGACCCTCAAGAATTCTAGTTTTCTTTCCAATGTCAAAGCAGAGAAACTGTGGATTCAAAAACCTAAAAGACAAGTTGCAACTGTGCTAGTCAAGAACTGTATGGTAAAGTGGGAACAGGACTTTGGGCATCCTATCACGATGGAAACGTGGGAGGAAATCTGGGTGAGAAATGTGGTATTTACGAAAGCGCAACAGCTAAGGGAAAACTTCTACAAGATGTTCTATAGGTGGCATCTAGATCCGAAAAAACTATCATACATCTATCCAGACACCCAACCTAAATGTTGGAGGTGTGGAAATGGGGAGGCTACATATTTTCATGTATGGTGGACATGTAGAAAAATTAAAGCCTTCTGGAGGAAGATATGGTGGACACTCCAAACCATTTTCAAAAAGCGTATTGAATTTCTACCTCAGGTTTTTTTTGTTAGGGATCATAAAAGATTGCACTACTTCAGAGACGAACTTATTTCTGAACTTGATCACAACGGCTAGATTGTTGGTAGGACAATACTGGAAGAAGCCAGACATACCACCTATGGAAGAATGGACTTTGAAAGTAATAAATTTGGCTGAAATGGCAAAAATATCGGCATATTTGAAAGATCGCTCAAATGAACAATACTTAACAGACTGGAAACAGTGGATAGATTATACACAAGAGAAGCATCAATCAAATAAAATGTATCTGGAGTATAGTTGAGGCTTGACGTGAGGAGGGAAGAATGTTTACCAAATCAGACGTTTACAAAGGCTAATACCTAATGTTGTATTTTATGTTCTATGATGATTGCTTCTTAATATGATCTTATGTTTAATGTTGTTTGCTTTAATATTGAAAAAGTGGATTGAATTTCTACCTCAGGTTATTGAATTTCTACCTCAGGATCTTTTGTTAGGGATCATAAAAGATTGCACTACTACTGAGAGGAATCTAATTCTGATTTTGGTCACAGCAGCTAGACTGCTGGTGGGACAATACTGGAAGAAGCCAGAAATACCACCTATTGAAGTTTGGACTCTGAAAGTAATACACTTGGCAGAAATGGAGAAAATTTTGGCGTATTTGAAGGATCGCTCGAATGAACAATATGGGATAGACTGGAAACAGTGGATAGACTATATATAAGAGAAACACCAATCAAATAAAATGTAACAGGCGTATAGTTGAGGCTTGACGTGAGGAGTGAGGAATGTTTACCAAATCAGACGTTTACAAAGACTAATACTTAGTGTTGTATTTCAGGTTCTATGATGATTGCTTCTTAATATGATCTTATGTTTAATGTTGATTGTTTTAATAAAAAAAATTTTTTTATTAAAAAAACAAACAAACAAAAGAAAAAGAAATATATGCCTGAAAAGAATGGATTTTGCTCTTAGATTTTTCTCTTTTAAGGCAGAGATTGTTTTTTTTTATAATAGCAATATATAGGTGGTAGTCCTTGCTTAATGATAGTAAGTGAGACTGGAATTTCCATTGCTAAGCAATGTGGTCATAAAGCGAGACACCACATGCTTGCACCAGTCTCTGTTCCATCTTACAGAACTGAAACTTGTGACTTCCTTCTGGCTTTCAAAAAGGAAAATCAATGGTGAAGCCAGCAGGAAGTTGTAAGTCCCTGTCAAAAGCTTTTCGTTCGGTGGCTAGCAAGGAGGCTGGCAGGCAGGTGAGTGGTATGGAGTGTGGCTGAGTGGTGGAGGGAATGGTGTGATGCAGGACTGCAGTGCAGTGTGAGTGCAGCACTCCCTCCCTGATTCAGGCTACAGAGCATGTGTGTGGCAAGGCTGAGGGGTGCATTGCTCTGTGGTGTGTGACTGCAGTGAAGTTGTGTGCATATGGTGCAAGGGTGGTGGGGCTAGGGGTGCACAGCTTGAATATAGCTGGGCTGTGTGCGTGTGTATGTCATGTGTGAGTGCAGCTAGTCACCTGCTCAACCTGCTGCCCAGGAATTCCTTGGGATAGAAAGTGGCGGGAGCAGGAGCAACTTACAATCTTTCCTGCCAGCTTCCCCACTGACTTCGTGGGAAGCCAGCAGGGAAGGCCACAAATAATGACATAACCACGGGATACTGCAACTGCTGTTAGGTGCAAGCCAGTTGCCAAGTGCCTGAATCATGATCACTTGACTGCATGGACACTGCGACGGGCACAATTTCAAGGACTGTTAGTTCTTGAAATTTTAAGTCCCACTTACTCAGTGCTGTTGTACTTTGAATGGTTGTTGAACAAGTGGTCAGTCAGCAAGGACTACCTGTAGTTAGTTAGCTATATAATTTTATGTTCATATTAATATGCATATTAATAAATAGGATTGTAAAGATAAGTTTATTTTTTTAAAAAAAAAATCTGTATAAAGTATTTTTAAAAGCAAATAAACAAACAAACAAACAAACAAACAAACAAATAAATAAATAAATAAATAAATAAATAAATAAATAAATAAATAAATAAATAAATAAATAAACAACTAAGCTTGCTGCTTTCACCTTGGAAAATAAACTGTTGTGGGATCACTGAACACAAAGGCTATTTTACATTATTCAGAACTTGCTACCTGTTTTAAGTTTTTAAGGCTGTTTAAACGTGTGGTATTCATTTGTTGGAAGTAAATCCCAGCTGTACCGTACTTTTTCTCTTTTTAATTTCTTCCATAGCAGGCTATGAACCGGATCTCCTAAGCTCAAGGTAGGACTATACTGACATATGAGATCTTCTAATAAATTATTGCTTCAAGGTTTTTTTATTCCCAAGGGATCATTTGAAAAATCTATTTTGTATGGAGAAAATATGGTCATGGTGATTTTTGAGTGACTTCAGTTAAATACTAATAACTTTAATGTTCATATATATTGTTTATGGAAATCTGTTCTATTCTTAACTAGAAAAAATCCCAACACCTAACTGAAGTTATAAGACAAAAGAAACAATTAGAAAGAATGTTCTCTTTTTTACTTTTCCACCTCTTAGTGCCAATATATTGCCTGTATGAAACTGAAGACTGAAAAATTACATCTCTTTTGAACTTCTCCTATTCCATAACTTGCCTGTTAAGTCGTTAGTCCTGTTGTTTAAGCAATAGCAGTACCGTGTGGAGAACTTGGTAGGATCTATGTTCCTTAAGCTGGATACTGCAAAGAAAAATATATTATGGAACATAAAATCTTATCCACCAAAAGAATAAGAGAGCCAGTTTGGTTAAGGTGTTGGATTAGAAACCAGGAGACGGTGAGTTCTAGTCCTATCTTAGGTATGAAATCCAGGTGAATGACTTTGGGCCAATCACGGGGAGACTATGAGTTTTAGTCCCACCTTAGGTATAAAAATTAGTTGGGTGACTTTGGGCCAATCACTAGGAGACTGAAAGTTCTAGTCCCACCATAGGCATGAAAGCCAACTGGGTGACTTTGGCCTAATCACCAGGAGACAGTGAGTTCTAGCTCTACCTTAGATATAAAAGCCAGTTGAGTGACTTTGGGCCAGCCCAACTTGCTTCACAGATTTGTTGTCATAGGGATAATTGGAGGAGGAAGGAGAATTAGGTATTTTACCACTTTGAATTACCTATAAAAATAATAATGACAGGATATAAACAAACACACAAAGAAGCAAAAACTCTATCAGCTCCCAATTATCATTAACTTACTGTTGTAGAGGACAATGGACACTTTGTGGAAGGCGTATGAACTGTAAGATACAATGCTCAGCAAAGAGAAGAATTCTCTAGTTCCTGTGGGAATACAATTTAAAAACAATCACCCTGCTCATAATTAACAGAGTCTCATGGAAACTAATTTTCTATCCCTCTTATGCAGGGTTACTAAAATGACTTGTCATTTAGGCACCATGGGAATCCATAATACATTTCACTCCCCGAGGTTCTGATAAAATTTATTCTCTGGAATCCCTGATGACTGGATAATAAAGACACTGCCATGTCAGCAACCCAGAAACAGATGGATAATTGACAGGTAGGACTCAGACCTGGGATAGATTTGAGGGAGACATGTGGAGCACAAAGATGCTTTCAAATAAATATTTATGGGGCTTGCAGGTGCAGTACATGCACTCTTTAAATATTGTCATGTTCCCAGTGACACCATCAGATTTCTGACTTTGAAATGTCAAAACATAACAGAGTTATTTTACATTCATTTGGAAGTTGGTCTACATTGTATAGAAGCCGTGGTGGCGCAGTGGTTAGAATGCAACTCTGCCCACTGACGGGAGTTCGATTCTGACCGACTCAAGGTTGACTCAGCCTGGGTAAAATGAGGACCCAGATTGTTGGGGTCAACATGTTGACTCTGTAAACCGCTTAGAGAGGGCTGTAAAGTGGTATATAAGTCTAAGTGCTATTGTTATGGCTATATTTTCTTGGTAAGGACAAGAGGTTAGAGCAGGTTTTTGGCCAGTGGCTTCACTTCATGTGCATTTCTCTTTTTCCTATTTCTTTATCTGTGGTTGAATGTGATTTATCAAAGAGAAAAAAGTAGTCAAATGAAAAACTACCTCTGAGAGCGGTGTTTAGCATGCCATTCACCATCTCTGTCAGGTTCATCGCTGCCAGATCAACCAATTTTGCAGGGAGCTCTGAAAAAGGAAAAATACATATAGTCCTTGATTTGCAACCATTCATTTAGTGACCGTTCCAAGTTATAACAACACTGAAAAAAGTGACTTATGACCATTTTTCACATGACCATTGCAGTCATGTGATCAAAAATCAGACGCTCAGGCCACTGGCTCATATTCACCTTTGTACCCATTTGGGGCAAGCATGCAATGTCAGCATGCACGTAGATAAGGTTTTGCACTATGGCCATGAAACATTGTTTGCTTTACTTTGACATTCCTCCCCCAGCAGTTTGGCAGTTCAGTTCTGACCGGCTTAAGTTTGACTTAGCCTTCCATCCTTCCAAGGTCAATAAAATGAGGACCAAGATTGTTGGGGGCAATATACTGACTCTAAAGAGGGTTGTAAACAGTGGTGGGATTCAAATACCTGAACAACCGGTTCTCTTTTTGGATGCAGGCCTGAGCCTCCAAGGCCTAGAATGGACTTCTGAAAGTGGCATCCACGCACTTCCAGCAGGCCGTTCTAGGCCTGGGAGGCCTCTGTCAGGCCTCCAAGACCTAGAAAGGACTTCCGGAAGTGGCATCCATGTACTTCCGGTGAGTTGTTCTAGGCCTGGAAGGCCTCCTCCAGGCCTCCGAGGCCTAGATTGGACTTCTGGAAATGGCATCCATGCATTTCTGGCGGACCATTCTAGACCTGGGAGGCCTCCTCATGACCTCCAAGGCCTAGACTGGACTTCCGGAAGCATTGTGCATGAAGCCGGTTCTCCGAACTAAGCAAAATATAGCTACCAGTTCTATTGAACCTGTGCGAACTGGCTGAATCCCACCACTGGTTGTAAAGCACTATGAAGAAGTATATAAGTCTAAGTGTTATTGTTTTCTCCTTCCCTTGTGAATTTTATACCACTGAAGATGTTGTTGATGGTTTTGTGTATGTTCTCTAGTTGGTTTTTATTATGACAAAGGTGTCATTTACATATCGGATCTTGTCTTATCATACATCTGTCTGTCCATCTGTCTACCTATTTTATCTATTTAATTCATACACACAAACATACACTCACAAACACAAAAGTGCATATCTATTTAGTTCATAGATGCACAAGTGGTATATGTTTGTGTGAAGGTACAAATGCTCATGTATAAAACCAGAATTAACTGAGACCATTAAAGTAGGTCAGCGAAGCAAAATATTTTGTAAATCTGGCTGCATATTTCTTATTGGCTACTTAGTCATACAGTAAGTAATCCCATAATCAATTTGGTAGAATAAATTTTGTTTTTACTCATGGGAAAGTCACTCCAAATCCCTAAATGGCCTCAAATGATTACCAGACAAGAATTAAAGAGAGCGATAAGCAGCTGTAGAAAAATAGTTACAGTCTGCTTGCAATGTCAAAGGGAATAATAATTTTCCTACAGAGCTATTGTTGATTATCGTCTATCTAATTCTCCCACCTTTGCAACAATTCTGCCATTTCTAATTCATAACAAGCCTGCAGAAAGACAGGGAGGAAATGAATTCTCTGAAAAGAATTTACCTGCGGTTGCCATTATAACAACTCGCTCTTCTTTCTTATTTTCTCTCTTTGTGCTTGCAGCTACAAAAACAAAATAATATCAATTTCAGAAATAGACTCCTGAGAAAATGTGTCCTTTATGTCTCTCTCTATTTAAAAAAATCATGATAATGTATAAAATATCTTGTTTGAAAACGGTACTTTATTAGATGCGGAATCAAAATTATGGCATTCATAATACAATTTTGCTGGGGGGTGGTAAATGAAAGGTTCAGCAACTACACTTGTCCAATGTTCAAATTTAATTAATATTAATCTTGGTTAGTTTTTTCCCCCAATGTAGCATGTGGGTTTAGCCCACCTCTTTTGGCTAGTTTATGATTCAATATTTTGTGAGGCAAGGGATTGCAGGGTGGTTAAAAGAAAAAATATATATATTCTGTGAGCCCACAACATAACTCTGTTGTGAAAACACAGCCAATAGCGTGTTACTTACCCAAGCTAGATATAAAGCAGAAGTATAAAAAGATGATGGATAAATTAACACCACCAGGCAGGGAAAACCATGGCATTTTGGAATCGGCTTTTCTGAGAAATTATCTGGAGAAAGAGAAGAGAGACAGTGAATCTGACAGAAATGTCTTAAGCAAAATGGTTGTTTATTTTTCCATTAATGGAAATACCACTGGAATGAAAAGAGATAGCACTAGGGCAGGGGTAGGCAACCTTGGCTCTTTTATGACTCGTGGACTTCAACTCCCAGAATTCCTGAGCCAGCCATGCTGAGGGGGAAGGGAGAGGTTTCCAAGCTGAGCCATGCTGGCTCAGGAATTCTGGGAGTTGAAGTCCACGAGTCATAAAAGAGCCAAGGTTGCCTATCCCTGCATTAGGGTGTGTATGTTTTTTTCAAAATTGCTAACTTTAAGATGTGTGGATTTCAGCTCCCAGCATCCCCCAACCAGCAATTCTGGTTTACAATAATAATGTTAGGAACACTGCAAACCCTTTACTGGTATACATATACATTCACTAGGATAAACTGAAGTTCTTCAGTTTTGGAATAGCAGGTCTAGATGTTGAGACAGGAGAGCTGTAGTTTATAATATTGTATTTATTTTATTATTTTATTTTATATTATTTTATTATTTACATAAACAGTGGAGTTCCTCAGGGCTAAAACTTCACCACAGCAATAACAGCCTTTCTAGAACCAGCCAGCATTGATTGATTGATTGATTGAAACCTATTGTCATGGTTCTGACAGATGAAATTCTTCAAATAACTTGTTTACCTTAAAGAATCTTTATTAGAGAACCATAGCATTGGCACTAACATAACTGGCACTACCATAACTAGATTCCCCTCTCCTGAGCACATGTATCAAAGCACAATTCCCTCCTCCAATTAACAGTCATAAATCACATTCTCCAATTAATTTGAAATGTAGGCTTTCCCTCCTGTTCTCCAACCCACCAATTCTTATCATCTCTTATTTCATTAACACACTAGGTCGAATATTGTTATGTTTAGCTAAACTCCCATGCACATTCCTCCCCCCAGCATCATCTAACTCTAACTCTAAAAGTAAAACGTAAGAAGAAAATGGTTGCATGTGCAACTGTTGGCAAAGCAAAAGCCTCCGATGTTAGCAGCCTTGACACCTATACCCTATCCTCAATCCAATTGGACTCAAAGTAATTTACAGTACAGTTATATGCAATAAGATACAATAGAAGCAATAAAATAGTATTAATTCAGTCATTTCCTCAAACTTACAATCACAACTGGGACCAGGATTTCTGTTGCTAAGCAAGGCAGTTGTTAACTGCCACGTCTTCTGCCACATACTTCCCTTCGACCGGTGAGAGCGCACAGGGTCGGCCTCCTCCGGGTCCCGTCAGCGAAACAATGCCGTCTGGCGGGGGAGGGCCTTCTCTGTTGTGGCGCCCGCCCTCTGGAGCCAACTGCCCCCTGAAGTCCGCATTTCCCCCACTCTCCCGGCCTTTCGGAAGAATCTAAAAACTTATCTATGCCGGCAGGCCTGGGGATGACTGTGATTGTGTGTGAATGATGAATGTGTTTGGGGGGTCTTTTTAAATGCTTTGTAGATTTGGTTTTAGATTTTTGAAATGTTGAGATGTTTGTTTTTGTTTATGTTGTTAGCCGCTCCGAGTCCTTGGAGAGGAGCGGCATAAAAATCTAATTAAAATAAATAAATAAATAAAATAAGTAGGTTTCAGCCCATTTTACGATCTTTCTTGCCAAGTTGTTAGCAATAACAATAGCACTTAGACTTTATACTGCTTCATAGTGCTTTTACGGGCCTCTCTAAGCGGTTTACACAATCAGCCTATTGCCCCCAACAATCTGGGTCATCATTTTATCAACCTCAAAAGCATGAAAGGCTGAGTCAACCTTGAGCCATTCAGAATTGAACTCCAGGCTGTGGGCAGAATTTGCCTGCAATACAGAGGACCTCTGGTTTGAAAGGAGGGGTAAAAGCAGCAAATTATGTTAAAATTGAGCAGGCCTCTCTCAGCAGATAGGTGAACCCCACCTATCTCCTGTCTACAGTGCAGGCCTTTCAGCAGTTTCAAGAAGATTCCACCTCATTTGAACTCGGATACAGGCGGCCCTGAGGGCAGAGATAAACTCCCAAGTGGCCTTAAGAGTTCTCAGGGAGAGTACTAACAACCAGATGACTGCAAAGAGATATGATCCTCCCAACCCCAATATTATGTCTTCGGTTCTTTAGGCATTGAATGAGGCAGAATGTTGAAACAACAAGTTTATTAACTCAGAACAGAAGCAGCCCTAAAGGCTGCTGCACAGATATTTATACAGTTAGCCTCTAGGTGGCAACCAATAGGTTTAAAGCAGTGATGGTGAATCTTTTAGAGACCGAGTGCCCAAACTGCAACCCAAAACCCACTTATTTATCGCTGGGTGCCAGGTGGGCATGGCCCACTGGATGGGTGTGGCTATGGTGGTCATGGCAATTGGGTGAGTGTGGCCAAGGTAGGTGTGGCCACCTCAATGTTGCTCGTGGGGAGGGACATCTGTGGGGGCTGGGAAGGGTTGGGGGAGATCCAGGGGGTCTCTGGCAGGTGGGGCGGTGGGCAGGAGGCTCATCTTGCAGGGTGAAGCGAGGCAAGGCAAGGTAGGGCGGGGTGCCATTGTCACAGGGCAAGGTGAGGCAGGGGCCGGGGCAACAGCTGCCTGACACCATCGGCCCCTGCACACAGAGGTCAGCGAGCGCATGGATGCTGAGATGCATCTGGCCATGTGGGACCTTGGCAAGTTAGCGGGCGGCTGGTTGAAGAGGGATGGTTGCCATCTCCGGGGCATGGCGCGTGTGCCCACAGAAAGGGCTCTGAGTGCCGCCTCTGGCACGCGTGCCATAGGTTTGCCACCACTGGTTTAAAGTAACAGTTTCCCGCCCCAAACCTCATTATCAGCTTGGAGACAGCCAGTCTGGCTTTCAGTAACAGCAACTGTTAAACAATACAGCAATGTAGGTCAGACATTAAGCAAGTGATTTAAAACAGTTATGGCCAATACATTACACCCAACCCATCGTGTCAGAAACTAATCCTTCCATCACCCCCACCCTCCTGCCAGAACCTGATGAAGCTTCTTGGATGAGAAGGAAAACGTCTTCTCTTTTCTCGGGGAAACAAAGAGTCCAGTTGCCTTTTGGAAAAGCACTTTTGAGATCTTTCGTTTGTTCTTGGACTCTAATTCTTAGCTCTAAGCCATGGTAAGCACATGGCACCATATGGGGAAAGGGGTAAAGAACTTCACTGAAGGAGCATAACGGGACGTCATTAATTCTAAGCAATTCAACAGGAATCAACCCCTGCAGCAGAAGAATCATTGATTCAGGCTAATGGCCCATTGTTGTCACAGAAAGCTGGTTCTGCCCGGTGTGCAACACCTGATGAAAATATACACTGAGGGGGAAATTTGCAAGGACTTTATTCTGTGTCCCTTTATAGAAAAAGGGACACAGGAGGGATCACTCCAACTAGGCCTGTGTAAAGGCCATTCCCTCAACAAGACAGTTTTTATTCATACCTCTCCAGAAACCCACCTTAAACAACCCTCTTATAGGGCATTCTATGACTTTGTTGATGTTTATTCATCTTCCTTAGCTTGCATCTGCATTGTCTAGCAGCAATCAACACATTTGCCCCTAATTTCCAGTAACAATTAGCACATTATGCCATAATTAGACCTGTGTATTGTGCGGGTCAGAAGGTGGGCTGAGAAGATAGCTGCAGATCCCTGACATCCTGGACATAAATTGTTTCAACTCCTTCCTTTGAGATGCTGCTATAGGGCATTGCAGGCCAAATCAACTAGATACAGGGATGGTGCCATCACTCTGCTGAACACCTAATTCTCACAACGCTGTCTAATGTCTATGTCTATTTACCCATGGAGTGTGGTTGTAGTAGCTGGCAGGAATAGCCAACACTCCAGAAGACAGGCTTAGGATTGTTGTTGTTGTTGTCGTTGTTGTTGTTATTGCCACACTTGAAATACTGCATCCAGTTTTGATCACCACAATGTAAAAAAGATATTGAGACTCTAGAAAGAGTATAGAGAAGAACCACAAAGATGATTAGGGGACTGGAGGCTAAAACATATGAGGAACAGTTGCTGGAATTGGGTATGTCTAGTTTAATGAAGAGAAGGACGAGGGAAGACATGATAGCAGCTTTCCAATATCTCAGGGGCTGCCCCAAAGAAGAGGGAGTCAAGCTATTCTCCAGAGCACCTGAAGGCAGGACAAGAAGCAACGGATGGAAACTAACCAAAGAGAGAAGCAACCTAGAACTAAGGAGAAACTTCCTGACAGAACAATTAGCCAGTGGAACAACCTGCCTTCAGAAGTGGTGAATGCTCCAACACTGGAAGTTTTTAAGAAGAAACCATCAGCAGACAGCCATTTGTCTGAAATGGTATAGGGTTACCTGCCTGAGCAGGGGGTTGGACTAGATGACTTCTAAGGTCCCTTCCAACTTTTTTATTATTGTTGTTGTTATTATTGTTATTTATCCTTCTTATTATCTTCTTTACTTCCCCATTTTATTGGTGGTATTGTTGTTGTTGTTGTTGTTGTTGTTATTACTTAGACATGAACCTTAGTCAACTGAACATTCAAATTGGCCGGTGCTGATGGTTGACACGGATTGCTACCAGCATCCTAAGTGTCAACCAGGTACCTCCTTAAAATATAAGATGTTCCGAGTAGCACCGTTTTTTGTAGCATTGCTGGAGTTATTGCAGGAAGCTGCAGTTTCTTGATGTGTTTTGCAAAGTTTTTGGACATAGTTCCCAGTGCCCCGATGACAATGGGTATCACTGTTACACGTTTCATCCATAATCGTGCAGTTTCGATGGCCAGGTCGCAATATTTCGTAATTTTTTTCAGTTCTTTTTCTTCGACTCTGGCATCTCCTGGTACAGCGATATCCATCAGCTGTATGCTTTGGTTCTCTACAACTGTGATATCTGGCGTGTTGTGTTCCAAATGGTGATCTGTCTGTATTTGAAAGTCCCACAAGATCTTCACCCTCTCATTCTCAACCACTTTTTCCACCCTATGTTCCCACGACTTTTTGAACACAGACAAGTCATATTTTTTACACAATGCCCAGTGGATTATTATTATTATTATTATTATTATTATTATTATTATTATTATTATTATTATTATGGATCATCGCACAGTCAGCCAGATGTTCAAACTGGATTTGGCATTTTGCCTACCTACTGAGTCCTTACCAAGGACCTGGGATAGGCAGATGTGGATGTTTGATAGTATTACAGATATTGTTGCAGGATGAAAGCAGTTCCTAGTAAGGCCACCTTTTGCAATTGACTAATGGCGAATTTGTCAATGCCAAGGGTGTTCAAGTGGTGCTCCAGTTGTTTTGGGATTGCACCCAAGGCGCCTATTACTATTGGTACTACACTTGCTTGCTTTTGCCACAGTCTTTCTATTTCTATTTGTAGGTCTTTGTATTTTGTTATCTTCTCCAGTTCTTTCTCGTCTATTCTGCTGTCTCCAGGCACTGCCACATCCTCCATCATCATCATCATCATCAGTATTATTATTTTGCTTTGCATGTACACTGAGTGCTCTTGTACTGGAAAAAAAATCCTTGTGTGTCAAATTATATTTGTCCGAATAAAGTTCAATTCAATTCAATTCGTACATTGCCCCTCCAAGTTCCTCTTTTCCCAAGCTGTTGCCTTTTGAATGTCTGCAAATCATTTATTTATTTGTTTATTTATTTGTTTATATGTATTTGTAAAATTTATTGGCTGCCCATTTTACCACTGTGTAATTTTGGATGGCTTACAATCATAGAGAGGTACAGTACATATATACATATACATATACTCCCTTTTTAAAACTCTGTAATCACTTAATTTGGGGTAGAGTTGGGGTGACTGTATGGAGCTGAGCATTTGCTGGCCAGATGCCCTTCCTGATATCCAGGTGGAGTTCGCAGCGTACATACGTACATACAAATAAGTTAATGTTAAATTAGTTGGAACATTCCTTCTTTTTCCAATCCAGAAAACCCAGAAGATCTTCTCTTGCATCTCACCAGTTGCTATGCTGAGCACAGCACCACACACACTGCACCAGAGCGAAGATATCAACCAGGATGCTCTTAATTTCATCATACCAAAGATAATCTTTTTACAGCAAAAGATTGTTGAAGGCAGACTGGTAATTATACATGAAAAAAAAGAAGATAATCACTTGAGGGATAGTCTTTATGAATCAATTTCAGATCTGAAGCAATTATCTGCATCCCTGGACATCTGAAGGCAGCTAAGATGCTCTTAAGCGATCATCAGGGCAAAATGGATTCACAGATCAAAAGGCATGATTAAAATAAAATCCCTGGTCAGGTTGCTCTCTAGCTGCTTTAAAATAGCCTCTCTGTTTGGCAGGACAATTATCCAAGTCTCTGAATTATTGGGGCATTTGGGAATGAATGAAAGATAAAGCCCAAAGAACATGTCTTTGAAGTTCTATCGCCAGGAAAAGTGAATCCGTCTGTCAAAAGATGTTTCTCATCTGTTCAAGTCATGTTCTGAGCATTTTGATCTGACTGAACCATTTCCTCAGTTTGAAATATTATTTATTGTTCATGAAAACAGTCTGCAAGCATTTTTAAGAAGGATCTCATTTCTGGGGAAGTAGAGTTAATCTGCACTTTTTATATTTTCAGGAAAGGAGTTAAGACCAGACCTTTTGACTGCTTTTATTTGGTTTTCAGAAATCCATTATTTTATTTCATTCACTAACCTAAATATCCTCCGGGCCAAAAGGTGGTGTATAAATCAAAATACAAAAATGAGAAATAAATAGACAACAGAGAGGAGGGAGGGAGGGACGAAGGAAGGAAGGAAACTCTTAAAAGGCCAAAGAGTAAGGACACCTGTGGGGTAGGGTCAAAAGAGTCCAATGCTGGTTATGAAACCCGACCTCTTTATATATAGATTTAAAGATTTAAAGTTTTCATCGGCCAACTGCCGACATCATCAGGGCTTAAAACCGGTCGATGCTGTCTTCTTCTTCTTCTTCTTCTTCTTCTTCTTCTTCTTCTTCTTCTTCTTCTTCTTCTTCTTCTTCTTCTTCTTCTTCTTCTTCTTCTTCTTCTTCTTCTTCTTCTCCTCCTCCTCCTCCTCCTCCTCCTCCTCCTCCTTCTGCTTCTTCTCCTTCTCCTTCTCCTTCTCCTCCTCCTCCTCCTCTTCTTCTTCTTCTTCTTCTTCTTCTTCTTCTTCTTCTTCTTCCTCTGCTTCTTCTGCTTCTTCTCCTTCTCCTCCTCCTCCTCTTTCTTCTTCTTCTTCTTCTCCTCCTCCTCCTCCTTCTTCTTCTCCTTCTGCTTCTTCTCCTTCTCCTCCTCCTCCTCTTTCTTCTTCTTCTTCTTCTTCTTCTTCTTCTTCTTCTTCTTCTTCTTCCTCTTTTTCTTCTTCTTCTTCTTCCTCTTCTTCTTCTTCTGCTTCTTCTCCTTCTGCTTCTTCTCCTCCTCCTCCTCTTTCTTCTTCTTCTTCTTCTTCTTCTCCTTCTGCTTCTTCTTCTCCTTCTCCTTCTCCTCCTCCTTCTTCTGCTTCTTCTTCTCCTCCTCCTCCTCCTCCTCCTCCTCCTCCTCCTCCTCCTCCTTCTTCTTCTTCTTCTTCTTCTTCTTCTTCTTCTTCTTCTTCTTCTTCTTCTGCTTCTGCTTCTGCTTCTGCTTCTGCTTCTCCTCCTCCTCCTCCTCCTTCTTGTCAAGGGAGATACAAAGATCTGCCTCTTGCTCTTCTGGCAGCTTCAACCATTGTTAGTTGTTGTTTCAATGTGACCTCTCCACCTTTTTCTGGGTTTGCCTCATGTTCGTTGACCTTCTCCTCTCTTTGTATGTGCCAAAGCAGCAGTTGCTCACCCAAATATTAGCCTTTTAAGGGAGTCCATACAAGCAGCACAAACCAGAAGGGCTAGCTCTTATTGTAAGACTCCATTAAAAGAGTGTTGCAAGTCTGAAAGTGCTCCTCCAGGCCCTCACCTTTACTCTCCTGAAAACTAGGGAGAGTCTCTTCTGAGACATCTTTGTCCATCCTTTTTCTTTCAGACTCAAATTTCATTTATCAGACAATTGTCTGGGCTGTGCCTCTTTCTCCTGTCTTCCAAGGTCAGCTAGACCTCGACTTACAACTGTTTGATGTTACAATGGACACCCCAAAAGATACTTATGATCCAGTTCCGACAGCTGCCCCAAATCCCCCCCCCATTGTCACATGACCACATTTAGGGCACTCAAAAACTGACCCACATTTACGGTCATTTGCAGTGCCCTGTGTCCACATGACCACAATTTACCTGTACAATATTTTGACCAAAGACCACCATTTATTTCCCCAAAGCGAACATTGGATTTGCTTAATGACCGCAGTGTTTGCTTTACAACCACTGTGTTTGCTTAATGACCACTGCAAAAAAATTCATAAAAACGCGTCTGATCACATGAAGACCCACTTTGCAAACATCACAACTGACAGCTATAATGGACAGGCTCCATTTCTGTCATAAATCACTACCTGTACATCAAACCACAAGGGAGAGGGAATATATAAATAATTGTAAAAATACAAAGAGGACGCATACGTCCATTTTTTTTTCTTTTTGCATACAGATATCTCCACTGGATTTTTAAGTGACGTGCCAAATCTGTACTCCAAAATTAGACAGGGCAAAGATAGGAATGAATTATCATTTGAATTAGTTTTAAATGCAAATTGGCATCAGCAGAAATGGCAGAAAAATAGATTTTAGTGACCATAACCACCGTTTGGTGAGAAGCAAGATACATGACTTGCATTCTTATAACTTGCAATGATAGCTACATTTCAATCAGAATAGAGCTGGAAGGGACCTTGGAGGTCTTCTAGTCCAACCCCCTGCTCAAGCAGGAGACCCTTTACAATTTCAGACAAGTGGCTGTCCAGTCTTTTCTTTAAAATGTCCAGTGATGAAGCACCCACAACTTCTGACAGCAAGCTTTTCCACTGGTTATTCTCACTGTCAGGAAATATCTCCTTAATTCCAGATTGCTTCTCTCCTTGATTAGTTTCCATCCATTGTTTCTTGTCCTGCCCTCTGGTGCTTTGGAAAATAAGTTGACCGCCTTCTTCTTAGGGGCAGCCCCTGAAATATTGGAACACTGCTAACATGTCTCCCCTGGTCCTTCTTTTCCCTAGACTAGCCAAACCCAAATATGCAACTGTTCTTCCCATATTTTAGTCTCCAGGCTTTAATAATCTCAGTTGCTCTTCTTCGCACTTTTTCCAAAGTCTCAACATCTTTTTTGTAATATGATGACCAAAACTGGATGCAATACTCCATGTGTGGCCTTACTAAGGCTTTACAAAACAATACTCATATTTTGCAGGAAATGTATCACATATCTGTGATATTGCAATTATGTCAGGCTCTCCATCACTCTTTCATTCAATCAGTCTCCCCACAACCTCTATTGCATATCACCAGTGTCCGTTTACCTGCCTCCTTTTCTATACTAAACTGGCATATTATTGATTAAGCTATAAAGACAGATGTGGATATAATACAAACTATAGAGCAATACAGACTCAACCTAAAATTAAGGAGAAATTTCCCAACAGTGAGAACAATTAATCAATGGAACGACTTGCCTCCAGAGGTTGTGGGTGCTCCAACACTGGAAGTTTTTAAGAAGAGACTGGACAGCCATTTGTCTGAAATGGTATAGGGTTACCTGCCTGAGCAGGGGGTTGGACTAGAAGACCTCCAAGGTCCCTTCCAACTCTGTTATTCTGTTATTATTACTTCCCAAATTACCCCAAGCTGGGTAAAAGTGGTTTAACTTTGGATCAAGACACACAATCCCATTACCCATCACAACGGGGACATTGCAACTGACTAAAAGATTGCCACGTGTACTAAAATATATTTTAAAATCTCCCAAAGTATTCCAATTAAGACAAAACTTGAAAAGATTACCAAGGCTAATTTCTTGAAATCACATAGAGATCATTAAATTGTATTATTTTATGATAAAGATAGTCCTCAAGTTATGATGCGAATGTTTGAAGTTATAAGATAGGGACTTATGACCAGTCCTCAAAGTTCATTAGACTTTCTGATAAAGATTTTGGACCATGAAGGAAAAAGATAGGAAACACTGCTATAGGGATTTCTTATGGAGTTAGACCAGGGTCCTTCAAACTTGGCCCTTTTATGACTTGTGGACTTCAACTGCCAGAATTCCTCAGCCAGGCACACTGGCTGAGGAATTCTGGGAGTTGACGTCCACATGTCATAAAAGGGCCAAGGTTGAAGACCCCTGAGTTAGACTAGTGTTTTTCATCCTTGACAACTTTAGAACTTCAACTCCCAGAATTCCCTAGCCAGTTTTTTTTTTAGAAATATATTTTAAGTGTATTTTGTGTCAAGTGCAAACCCCATTTGGTATTTTAATAGCTATTTTCGCATCCTTATTTGAATGCAACATGTTTTACTCCTCCAGTAAACATACATAGATTTAAAAGGTGGATATGCAAATCATCTTAATTGGTGTTATTGTTAAATGAGGAACATTTTAAGCCACAGTTCAGTCCCTATTTTACTATAGGGAATCTAACAGAAATTATTTTATTCAAATCCATTCTTTATTCAGAAATGAATTTAACCAGTTAATTAGCAGCATACATTTTATACTTCCAAAAACTTCTATATAGAAATTAGCTATCATAAACCAATAAGATTTAATTTTATGAACTTTAACATTCTTTATATATTTCAGGCTGAAATTTTGCAAGACTTCAAAAGTTTGCTGTTTTTCTCCCAAAACCCTTCTATAAAAAAATAATACCAGTTTAAAAGTATTTCAAGAAACCAGAAAAGTATTGTTAATTTCAAGAGAATTATTTCTTGAAATTATTAATAATTCAATTTCTGAAATCATGTATTTTGAGAGAATTATTTCAAGATGCAAAAGGTTTGCTTTTTAATTCTTGTTTGCTGTTTTTTTTTGTTAAATCAACTTTTAACATTGACTTAGAAGTATGTGTGATTTTTCAAAAATTTTCCTAGTTATTAATGCTTCTCTCTTTGACTAGAGACCTCAATAAGCTTATCTCAATAGCGTGAAGTGAAGCAGAAAGTAAATATAGCAAAATATATACTGTTCTTTATACATACAAGTTCCAGCAATTTCCTTTCAAAGTAATGACTTTCATTGTGTTTTTTTAATTCAGCATCAGTAAAATGCTTTACTGATGTGTAAAGGTGTATTTTAGTAGCTATTGATGGTTAGAAAACAAATAATATTGATGCATATTTTTAAAATGATTTTGAAATCCAGCCTCCTTACAGGAATAACAATTAGTCATCCTAGTTAAAACAGAATATTTCAAGATGGTTTGACTCTTATGCATTGGATTTCAATGGCATTTTATAATTTTATCTTCAAAATGAATTTTCGTGGAGAAAAGAAAGCAATGACTAAAAAGCAAATCTCTGCATAACTTTCAATAAATCTTCCAGAGTTTCTAACTCACAATACTTGAAGTATACCAAGGAGAAATGGAAATAAATATTTGTTTTATTTATTTATGAAAGAAAACTGATGTGGCTGCTCAACTCACTCACGGTGAATATGAAGTATGAAAAATACTCTGCTAAAGATGCCTATGTGCCATTCACTTAGTTCAAAAGTTCTTTGCTTGAAGAGCATGATTTTTTTTAAAAAAAAATTACTTTGCTTCTTGTCAAAGAATCCTGGATCCACCAAGTCAAAATCAAATTTATGTGAGTGTATGCAGCTATATTTTGCGAGATGTTACTGTATGTACTACAGCCAGTTCTGCCAATTTACTTTCTTCTGTGCCTGATTCTGGGATTAGTTGGTGTTCTAGATTAAAAAGTAAACTAGATTACCATAATGCTGCCTTTTTTTTCCTTCCCTGTTTATGATAAATGCCAATACTTTTAAGAGTCAATGGTTTTACCCATTAATTTCTTCAAGGAATGAATCTGCTTTAATTGGGTTCTGTTCCCTTTGGCAATCTCTTTAGCTGTTTGAATTAAGATAAAGAGATTAATTTCAGTTGGAATTTATTGCTCTTTCATTGTTGTGACTCAACAAGCAGGTCAGTCTAACAACAACAAAAAAACATTAAAAAAAACTTAACTGCGTTAGGTGGTATCTTCATGTTAGAAGCGGCGACTGTGTCTCTTATATTAAGCAAGGAAATTATAGTAAAATTAAAAAACGTAGTGAGAAGGATTTTCTCTGCCAATTTTCTTGTCTTATATTGATCTGTTCTATTTTGATAATTAAGCTTGGGGGGGGGGGGAAGGCCACCATCTCCCATTTCAGGTTCATTTCAAAAAAAGCAGATGGAAAGAAGTATCAGCAACTCATTTCTAGAATATGACTCTATTTTATTTCAACTCAACTGATTCTACAATTTAAGAATGTAGTGTTCAAATCGACCTCTTTGGATATGTTTATTTAAAATGTTCTCCTCCTAGAGCTCCTCTCCAAGAGAGACAGGCAGCTAAGAAGTAGGAAATATAAATAAAAATAAATATTTAAGAGTCTCCATTGCACATATTTAGAATCTGAGGAACTTTCAAGGCTCAGCTATATTTATTTTGAAATTGTGCTGGCTTAGAGATTTTTTTTTTTCCCCTTTCTTCTACTATTCTATCTTCAAATCTTTTGAGTTTCAGCTTACCTGGCTTTGCGGCTGTGAGCTGGCGTTGACAAATTCTTGCACACGTCGTCTATCAGCAGGACAACCAGTGGATGAAAGAGAGCCAGGCTGAAAAGCAGTGAGTTTGATAACCTTCTAAAAGAAAAAAAAAGAGGATGTCTCTGAGAAAAGGATGTTGCCCAAAAGGATGCAGAAGAAGTTTTGAAGGATACCTGCCAAGCGGGACAAAATGCTTGTGGCACCAACTTGAGTGAGTCTCTCAATGGGACCTGAAACCAGGTTGACAGCTATTCCATTCCCTGGGAAATAGAATTGTGTCGCTTCTTTTCTCCACTGGTTAAAGAGACAGTGTCCCTGCATGTCATCACTTTGGATACTCAGATGGTGACTTTGGGGAGGGGAGAGGAAGGGTTTTCAATGCCATGGCTTTGTTTTCCTTCCAAAACATTGTTCGTCTCCTTGTAAGCTTATGATTCCGAGTAGACTCGATCCAACAATCTACCACTCTCTCCAGCTTCCACAAGAAAGGAAAACCTGTAAAGTGTAATAGTTAAGGCAGCAATTCGAAGGAAGGAAGGAAGGAAGGAAGGAAGGAGAAGAAAGAGAGGAAGGGAGGGAGGGAGGGAGGGAAGAAGGAAAGAAGGAAGAGAGGAAGGAAGGAAGGAAGGAAGAGGGAGGGAGAAAGGAAGGAAGGAGAAGAAAGAGAGGAAGGGAGGGAGGGAAGAAGGAAGGAAGAGAGGAAAGGAAGGAAGGAAGGAAGAAAGGAAGAGGGAGGGAGAAAGGAATGAAGGAGAAGAAAGGAAGGAAAAAAATAAAAGAAGGAAGGAGAAGGAAGGAAGGAAGGAAGGAAGGAAGGAAGGAAGGAAGGAAGGAAGGAAGGAAGGAAGGGAGGGAGGGAGGGAGGGAGGGAGGGAGGAATGGAGGGGGAAAGGAAGGAAGGAAAGAAGGAAGGAAAGAAGGAAGAAAGGAAGAAAGAAAGAAAGAAAGAAAGAAAGAAAGAAAGAAAGAAAGAAAGAAAGAAAGAAAGAAAGAAAGAAAGAAAGAAAGAAAGAAAGAGGAAGATGGCCAGCAACAAGGTAGATGGACCCAGTTACAGTGGAGATGTGTACACTGTTGGTAGATGTGGAAGAACAGGTTAAGGACAGGCCCTCATGGATAAAATCTATCTATGTAGTTTCTGGGAGTTAAAAATGACGTGAAGACACACCATCCATCTCATGGAGGGGGTTGGGAGCCTCTGTAGGCCGTGAGCAGCTTAGGAATAACAGAATACAGATAGGCCTCGACTTACAACCCATTCATTTAGTGACCATTTGAAATTACAAACAGCACTGGGCAAAAAATGACATGACCATTTTCCACACTTATGACCCTTGCTAAGGGTCATGGTCATGTGATTGAAATTCAGACACTCGGCAATTGACTCATATTCATGACAGTTGCCGTGTCCCGGGATCACCTTTTGTGGCCTTCACTTATGACTACAATCGGGAGCAGAATTTCCATCACTAAGTCAGGTGGCTGTTAGCTGAGTTGCACCTCATTTCATGCTTGAACAGGAGGTAGGAATGAGTCTCTTCCAACTCTATTACTCTTTGCTCTGTAGTCCTTACACCAGGGGTCCTCAAACTTGGCCACTTTAAGACTTGTGGACTTCAACTCCCAGAATTCCCCAGCCAGCATGGCTGGCTGGGGAATTCTGGGAGTTGAAGTCCACAAATCTTAAAGTGGCCAAGTTTGAGGACGCCTGTCTGACCCCATTTGCTCTTGTTGGTGGGGTGGGTGCCATCCCAGACCAAACAATATTCTTTGATCAAGCTCTTTTAGCTATCTAAAATATATCTTGGAAGCCAAATCTGTCATTGTTAAGATACCCCCTTGAAGGTTTCAGTTATCATTGGCAGCCTGTTTGTCATCTCCCCGTGGAATGAAGCAGGATAATTACGAATCCTTATAACTGAGAAAGAAAGACAGTTTCTGGACCCTTGTCCTGACTGTTTGATGTCTGGATGAGTAGATCATTTGACTTTCAGCAGGATTCCCAGCTTCCCTGTTGCGCTCCACATTGCTTTGCTAAATTGCAGTATTGTTTGATTTCATCCAGGGAACACAAAGCATTATGAGATGAACAGTGCACTATCTATGACAGCCCTGCTCAAATGAATGAGTGCGGAGCACTTTCTCAGGGCTATAAATTTAACTTTCCTGTTTTTTAATTCAAGAGACAAGGGATGGCTCAGTCAAATGCGAGAGGAAGAACGAAGCAATCAAGGAAGTGATTCCAACTGTTATTCTGTTAAGGGAGGAAAGAAAGTGCACTGGCTCGAAGCAAAATACGCGGTGAAACAGCGAAGAAAAAGTAGCTAAATTTGCTTTTGAACTGCGTAGAGTTAGGTGGTTGTTGGAAATAAAATAGAAGAATTTTTAGCTGGGGCGGAAAGTCTTCAGTCTGCATCTGAACTGTTTGTTTTTGTCACTCCCTTTCTCTGTATTCTGTTGTGGGAAGTCAGCCCCCCAGAGAAGGAAATATTAAAAGGGCAAGAAAATATATTTCCTCAAAGGATCTTGAAGAGGCAGGAAAGCATGCCCAGTTTTCTTAATAGCCCTAGGTCTCCCTTCCCCAAGCAGAAACCAGCTCTGTAGAGATGCAGATGTAAATCCAGGGAGCTAGGAGATTAAGAAGACAAAGATCTAGAATCTAAACTCTAAGAGTCATCAGCCCCAGGGAAGCAGGATATGACCTTTGGACATAATAGGATTAACCCATCACCATCAGAATACCATAAAGGCACACTCAGACTCAGGTCAAAGTTCATGCCACAGGAACAACTCAACAAACAAAAGGCTCCAGAGGGTATAAAAACCCACTCCCTACGTGTGTTCACTCTTATCTGCCAGAGCCATCTTTCTGTCTGGCTCTCCTCTCCAATAAACTACAACCTTCTTCCCAAAGCAGTTGCCATGTTTATTCCCAGCTTGGATGAACCATGATGAAGACTTTTCTTCCAACACTATATTCTGTATTCTAAAGTTTCAACAGATGATGATGGTGTGTAAACAGAGTTGTACAGATTACAGACTATGGTGGCTGTGCCCAATTATTTGGTGTTTTTGACTGACAGTTTAGAAAGAATCGAGATTTCCTAACAATTGTTACAATAAATATTGCCTTTGGTTCCTTGACAATGTCCCTTAACGCACATACAGTAAATCAATGTAACCAAGAAAAACTATTATGGCCTTGCTGCTCACTGCTAACGTTTTATTATCACAAAACACCGCAAAAGTACAATACTTTTTTCATTCATATTGGGGGTTTTCAAATGTGAGTTGGGTGGGGGGGATTGCAGGAAGTAGAGAAATGAGCACAACAAAGAATGGTGGAAAAAAATCTGGAATAACAGATGAAAACATCAAAATGTGAACCCCGTGTATATATTAACTATTGTTCCTAATAGATTTAACTATTTGTTGGATTAAGTGCCATCAAGTTGATGTCAGCTCTCAATGAACACAAAGATTTTCTCCAGGACAATTTGTCCCCAAGCTGGCTTTTCACCTCCTCCCCATAAAGCAGTGATGGGATTCAGCCAGTTCGCACCACTTCGGCAGAACCGGTAGCTAATTTTTTGTTGCCTAAGCCCTGAATGGACTTCCGGAAGCGGCATCCACACAGAGAACCAGCTGTTCACATATTTGAATCCCACCACTGCCACAGAGCACCTGTCTTTACTTCTGGTTATCCTCTCCTTCTCCAGAGAGAGAATGTCTAAGATAATAGCCACACAAAATATACAAGTAGTCCTTGATTTATGACCGGTTGCTTAGTGAAGTTAAGACTGACCTCTCTAGGGCTACTTAAGCCCGATTTGAACTTCCAACAGACCCCCCCCCTCCCCAAAGGGTCACTTGATGGCATTTTGAGCACTTGGCAACTGGTCTGCATTTACAGCTTTTTGCAGGGCCCCATAGTTGTGTAACCAATAGAAGAGAATATATGAAGTTCATGGCTGATCTGTGCGGTCCTTGGTGCCCTCTGAGCTTGGTTGTTTTCTTGCAGATGTTTTATTACCCAGCTAGGCAACATTATCAGTGCTAGAAGGGAGTGGGATTTGCTCTGAGTTGATATACAAGTGACTTGCTCCTCTCCCTCCTAGCACTGATATTTTTTCATTTCTAAAATGAAATATCTGCCAAAAAACAACAACAACCCAGCTAAGTTCAGAGAGTACCAAGGGACCCACTATCATTTATATATAGTTTTTCTGTCTGAAAAACTTTCTATATATACTCCCTTGACTCAGCTGACAAAGAGGGGAGGAGAGCCGGTGGCCTGGTGGTTAATACAGTGGAAACCAGCTTTTATTTCCAGTTTCTGGCAAAAAGCACCCATTCGTATAATGGACTGTCATAATGCCTGCATTGTTTGAGGGGCTGCCACAAAGCACCAGAGCACCAGAGGGCAGGACAAGAAACAATGGTTGGAAACTGGTCAAAGAGAGAAGCAACCTGGAATTAAGGAGAAACTTCCTGAAGTGAGGACAGTTAGCCAGTGGAACTGCTTGCCTTCAGAAATTGTGGGTGCTCCATCACTGGAGGTTTTTAAGAAGAGACTGGACAGTCACTTGTCTGAAATAGTAAAGGTTTTCCTGCTTGAGCAAGGGGCTGGAGTGGAAGACCTCCATGGTCCCTTCCAGCTCTATTCTGTTCCATTCCATTCCGTTCCGTTCCGTTCCACTCCACTCCACTCCACTCCATTCCATTCCATTCCATTCCATTCCATTCTGTTCTATTCTATTCTATTCTATTCTACTTCATTCTATTCTATTCTGTTCTGTTCCATTCCATTCCATTCCGTTCTGCTCCATTCCACTCCACTCCACTCCACTCCACTCTATACTCTACTCTACTCTATTCCATTCCATTCCATTCCATTCCATTCTATTATCAGGTGACAGAGAGAGAAATACACAGAGGGAATGTGTATGGCTTGAACATTTCCCGGAGAAAAAGTGCAGAAGAAAATCCAGATGCTCAGTTCTTCGAAGTCTCCCTACTTGGTTGTGTAATATTTACAACATCTCTCTAAACTGCAAGTAACATAAATGTCCATTGTTTTATTAATCATTGGTGCAGGTGTGTTTAAAAGCAGAATGTAATTTTTTATTTTAAAAAAAGCAGGCAAGAAGAGTTATTCGCATAACCTAAGTATCTAGATCCATATGTTGAAACTAACTGATTAAAGTTGTTAAAATGCTAAACAGAGCTGGAACATAAACGACACATATCATTTAAAAATTTCATGGGATAATATTATGAACAGTACTAAAGGTCACTTGTACACAAGTTATGTTCCCTTATCAGCCAAAAGCTGAGACGCATCTCTGTAGCAAGGGGAAAAAAATTTAAGTGAGAAAGGCACAAAAATATGAGTTATGACTGACTTTAAATAGGGAATCCAGGAATAAAGCTAGCCTTTTAAACCCCTAAGGAATTGTAACTGCAATACAATGGAAGAATTTAGAGAATAATTTAGAAATTTAAAATTTGAAGAGCCTAGTGTTTGAAATACTTTACCATAATTATTTTATTTAAAGAAATGTTGCATTTTGGATTTCACACTGACTGAAAGTTTAGCCATGTTGTTCATCTTCTCAGTGATTGGAAGGCAAAAATGACAGAGGATCTGCTTTAGCTTTCATTCTTCTGGATGTAACAAATTGCGACATAAACACTCCTCAGCCCTTTGCCTGTATTTGGATATGCAAAAGATAAAAAGAAACTGAAGAGCTGTGAGGATACTTCTAGGAGGTTAATTTTCATCTTAATCTGAAGGTAAGAGATCCATTTCTTTGTTGACACATTGCAAGGCCTTTACAATACATTAACCTTTTTGTGTTTTGTTATTTTTGAATTCATTAAACAACGGGCCATCATTGAGTTATTTGCAAAATGATATCAAGGTGTGTGAGATGTCAATTACTGCCCCAGAGCTCACAGTAGCAGGTAATAGGGTAGATCACAGGTGCCAAACTTGATCACATCACATGACGTATCATGATGTATCGTGATGTTTTTTGCCTTTGCGGAGCTGGGATGGGCGTGGCCTGCGCATGACACATCCAGCCTGCGGGCTGCCAGTTTGACATCCCTGGGGTAGATGAATCCATGGAGGGCTAGGTGGAGTTGCCTACATCTCTAGAGATGAAGATATAAGAAATGACCAGGCTGAGCCTGAGGGAGGGGTCAAGTGCAGCATCAGTTTGAAGTCCCTTCGCTCCCACAAAAGATCTAAGTCCAGCCCTCCTTCAATGCCATCGATTCTTATCTACCGCCAATTTGGCTCGACCAACAGTAGGCCATCAGATTCTTGTTTACAATATGTATGGAATAAAAAGTAAAAATAAAAAGGGTTCCCCTGTCCAGTTGTGTATGACATTTGGGGACAGTGCTCATCTCCCTTTCTTAGCCGAGGGAGATAGTGTTGTCAAAAGACACTTCCACGATCATGTAGCCAACTTGACTATATGCCAAGATGCACACAATGCTCTTACCTTCCCACCGAGGTTATGCCTATTTATCTACTCGCATCTGCATGCTTTCAAACTGCTAGGTTGGCAAGAGCTGGGGTGAGTAACAGGAGCTCACCCCATTGCGCAGCACTTGGGTCTCAAACCTGGACTGTCAGTTTTCCAAATGACAGGCTCAGTGCCTTTAACCACTGAGCCAGTGTCCCCTTCATGGAATAAACTTGTACTCATTTTCAATCTAAACCTGACTCCTGATTGCTTGCGGCTGACATAAGGTGCCTCCTGTAATGGCTTCCACATATAAAAGATGGCTTCAGATGCAAAGAGGGAGACATCCACATACCTCTCTCTGCACTAGATCATAGAAATAATTGGATGGAATATGGGTGGAATCCAACATCTGCTCAGGATCCAAACTAAAACATCTCTACTTCCAATAAAGAGGGGGCTTTTATATTTCTGGGTCACGTACAGACAGTGAGATGTTCCATGATTTTGTGTAGGAAAATAAGAGAGGAAAAGAACTATTTGTGTCAAATACTCACATAACATTTTTGGAAGTGCTATCATATATCCATTCAATCTGTTACTTGCAAGGCTAAACCGACGATTGTCCCTCCATCTCTCATGGAGAGAATCACAACCAATGTAGAGTGACATATTTATCTCATATTCTTTGGAAAGCTTCCTTGTCTTGATGCAACCTAAAAACACATTTCTCCTTTTAGCGGCTGCGTCACATGGCTGACTCACAGTTTTTATCCACTTGGGCTGTGCAATACTTCAAATTCAAGCTCAAAACGGTGTCTTGGAGCATGTGGGAGTGTGAATGTTGCACCTCCCTGCCACATTGCAAGGCAGATGTACTTTTCCTAGGATATTTAGGGAAGGAGAGCCCAGCAACTTTCTGGATCCTTGGCACTGACTTCAAACTCCCTTAGAGGTAGGAGATTTTGTTCTCATATTCAGTCAAAAGTAGCCTTCCTATAATATAGATGCATTATTTCTTTTCCTCCATTCTCGGATGAGAGACACCAAGTCTTGACCTTCTCTAGATTTTTGTAGCCACCATGTGCAAACCTGTCAATCTCTGCTCATTGGATTTTGTTTTTAGTCCTCGATTAGTCTCCTGGACTTTCTCTTCCCTTCTTCATTTCCTCTTAACATGTGTCAAGAATTGGATAAGTCCATCAAGTGAGAAGATGGGTCAAAGAACACAATGACACTGTCAGTGGGCAGGATCGGAACATATACAGTTAGTTGATGTAAGGGCATCCATAAGGGGTGAGGGACAGTTATTGTATGTTTGTAAGAAAAAGAGTGGCAGAAGCTGGGGGTGGAGTTAAAAGAGGGATCAGCCTAGAATCCCTACATAGCCACAAGCAGACTAAGTCCAACTTCTCTTGAATTCTATGGACCTTTATCTAACTCCAAGTAGGTGATAACAGTTACTTGAGAAGATTCCTGTGCATAGGATTTTAGAAATAAAACAGTTTCATTGGACCTTCGTGTGTAGATCTGGTCTTTCCAACCTGAACTATCCAGCCAGCTGGTGTAAAATAGGGCAAGTACACGATTCATATCATTTTTGTATCATGTCACAAGTGACTTCATCATGGCTTCTTCTGATGCCGCCTAAAACTGCATTTGCCCACTTTTCATCACATCGCACACTCTAATATTTGTTAGGGGGAAAAAATCAAGAATTATATATTTAATATTTAATTTGCAGACAAGTACTATTCTGAAGATTTTTTCTACCCCTGCAATTGTTGAGCAAGCAATTTCCCTATTCTAAGCCTACATATTGAATGTTTGTCCCCTTAAAACAGGGGTAGGTTACCTCGGCTCTTTTATGACTCTTGGACTTCAACTCCCAGAATTCCTGAGTCAGCTATGCCAAGGTGGCCTACCCGTGCCTTAACAAATAAGGAAACCTTTCAGATACAGGTAGCCCTTGACTTAGGAGCACAATTGAGCCCAAAATTTCCGGTACTAAGAAAGTAGTTAAATGAATTTCGTCATTTTATGACCTTTCTTGCCACAGTTGTTAAGTGAATCACTGCAGTTGTTAAGTTAGGAACACCATCGTTAAGTGAATCTGGCTTCCCCAATGACTTTGCTTGGTCACCGAAAGGTGATCACGTGACGCCCCAGGACACTGCAACCGTATGAGTCAGTTGCAGAGCCTTTTGATCACGTGACCATGGGATGCTGCAACAGTGGTGTGAAAAATAATCATGTCATTTTTTTTCAGTGCCGTTGTAACTTCAATGGCCACTAACTAAGTTGAGGATTACCTGTGTATAATCATATCACATCTGGGGAACTGTGTTTCTGCTTCATTTGGTCTCTGAGTCAGGTTTTACTCCTCATTGCAAGCCAGTACATGAATTTCAGGGGAGGAAAATTTAAGACTTGCCTTGTTTCCTGACCAGGTGATCAATAAAGGAATCTCACTCTGTGTAGGCAACTAACAATAAAATAGGGAAAAAAATTCAGAAAGTGAAGCCCAGGGAGATTCTACCTCTTCGTTTATGAATACAACCTTCTAGAAAGCTATTTAAAATGGAACCCTGCAAACACCTGGGATGCTCTTTGACTGTGGAAACATCCTGGATTAGATTCGATGTTCAAATGGTGCACCTTTATGGCAGTGCTTCTCAACCTTGACAACTTTATAAGATGTGTGGACTTGAACTCCCAGAGTTCCCCAGCCATGGTTACGTCTAGGAAATTGTATTATCCTGTAGCTACCTATGGTGGTGTAAGTTGGACCTTAAATAAGCAAGACAGGAAGAAAATTGAGCTGTGGTGCTGGAGAAGGCTCCTGCATATTCCTTGGAGAGCAGAAATAACTAACAAGCAAGCACCGGAGAGCATAACACCAGACATGTCACTAGAAGGAAAAAAAAGCACAAAATTGTGTCTTGTTTATTTTGACCAGGTCATGCAAGGGAATTCGCTGGAGAAAGTAATTATGTTTGGAAGAGTTAGTGATTAAAAAGGAAACCAGGCCGTCAAACAACAGGGTGGAAGACACCATCAAAGCAGACACGAGCCAGAGCATGGGACAACTCAAAGAAGTAGGGCAAGATTGGAAGATGTGGAGAGACCTGGCCCACAGAATCAACAAGAGTCGGACATGACTCATCATCAAATTGTATATTGAAAGCCTCTGAGACAGTATACCTCAACCTTGGCAATACCTCAACCATAGTTTGGACTTCAACTCCCAGAATTCTCCAGCCATGATTTAGTCTAGTAAATTGTATATTGAAACCCTCTAAGGCAGGGGTTCTCAACCTTGGCAACTTTAAGACTTGTGGACTTCAACTCCCAGAATTCCTCAGCCAGCTTTGCTGGCTGAGGAATTCTGGGAGTTGAAGTCCACAAGTCTTAAAGTTGCCAAGGTTGAGAACCCCTGCTTAAGGCAATGTTTCTCAGTCCTGGTAACTTCCAGCAAAGCAGCTTTCTTTCAAAAGGCAACTGGAGTTTCTTGTTTTGCTTGAAGACATTTCACTTCTCACCCAAGAAGCTTCCTGACTGAATGGTGGAGAATGGAAGGATTTATATGACAACCATGACCTGGATGACTGAGAATCTGCACAGACATCCAAGATGTGTGGGTTTCAACTCTCCGGATTCCCCAATTCTGAGAGCTGAAGTCCACATATATCGAAGTTGTTGAGGTTGAGAAACACTGCTTTTGGAATAAGAGGAGTACGTAGATGTCATTCTATAAGCAGCTGAGAGATAACCAAACTATGCTTTAGTGACCCATCTCTTATCATAATTCAGGAAGATTAATGTTGTTAAGTGTTACACATATGACAACCATCGTAAACGGACAAGCATGACGTGGCAGAAGTGCTGTGTGAAGGCCAACAAACATCAGTTAAAATGTTGACTTGTCTAACTCAAGGAAACTTAAAGAGACTAGAAATGACGATTTGGCCATTTGGCCCATGGACTTTGACCCATGGACATCATGGAGATGATGAGTGAAGGCAATATTCAAAGCAGATTAAGCATGCCTAAGCTCTATAGAAATCATCAACATGTCAAGTTGTGCAGAAAAACACTTCAATTCTCTGGATAGTGGAATGTGTTATATTCTCTGGTTTCTTACATAGGTGCAGGAGCAAAAAGGTCAAATGAACAGAAATAATCAGCCTAGTGTGACGACATGGGAGAGAACAAAATGGACGGCCAAGAGGGAAACAGCTAAAATTGCAAAGAGGAATGATGCAAATGCATGCACACCTCACCAAGGGCATCATTCTAGAAATGAAGGTTGTTTTGCTCACAAAGAGGCAGCCTGTAATCTTTCCACCTTTACGGTGTTTTTAGCCCTGGCATCAATCTGACCCTTGACTTATCGAGCAACAGTGTTGTTGTTCTTATTATTTTTTCATGGTTTTAATCATGGAGGAAATTCCCTGTATCCTTAAGAGCATAAAGTCATGCAAACAAGAAAAAAAAGAAGAAGAAAAACCCTGCGCAAATCTTTGCCACTTCGTTTTGGCAGCCGCGGGAGAACTGCATCACCCAACTGTGTGAAATGGTGGAGAGAGAAGTCCACGAACACCCAGCATGCAGAAACAGCCATCGTGGTGGAAGGGATGGGCGTGGTGGGTTGCTATTTTTTTGCTTTTGAGGGAGGAAGCTTTGGGCATGTACCATAAGATATACAAAGTTTTTTAAGTGTACAGGACAAGAAAGAGCCAGCCCGGTTCTCCACCCTCCCGCGTCCCACCCCCGTAGAGAAGATTAAATTGGCTTGCTTGAAGGAGTCCATATTGCCTCGGAAATCCCGTCCGCCGTGGAGGACAGAGGCATAGACCCACTGGGGGTGAAAGGGTCAGTATCCGTGTCTGTTTCCCCCTCAGCCAAATAGCGTTTTTCTTTCATCCAACTGCTTCCGCCGTTTGGCCCGAACAGGAAATCATCTTTATCTTGAGAGATGCTAAACCCGCTTGGGGAACGTTCGAGTTCCTCGTGATTGACCGAGAGCAGGGATAAAGGGGTGTCGCTGTCCCTTGTCGTGCTTGGCCTCTGTCTTGGGGAGATTCTGTCCGAATGGGGGTTCCAGAGCTCTCTCGGCGGGGACTGGAAAGAAACCTGAGGGTCCATGAAAGTCAGTATTGGCAGGACTGTGGGCCTTTCTGAGTAGGCCGTGGAGAAGGGCAGGGATGGCCATCGGCCTGAGTTCTGCTCACCGAGGGGCAGTGAAAAGGGGTGGTGACCACAGTCCTGGCTGGAGAACCCAAAAGGAGGGACTTTGTTTATGGGGACGTGATGGAAGCTGGGAGACAGCTCATGGATGGAAGGCTTGGCGTATTTGTAGATGATGGATTTGAGTTCAGAGAACCGGTTATCCTCAGCCGGGGATGGGGCGTCTTTCAAAGGACAGGTGTCGGTGACCTGGACCTGCAGCTGCCCCATATGCTGCTTGTGCATGTCCACTAAAAAGTCCAGTTTCTTCCCCATGTCGTGGACCTGAAAGACAACAGCCATCAGAAGTCAGCTGGAATAAATACTACAACAACAACAACAACAACAACAACAACAACAACAATAATAATAATAATAATAACAACAACGTTGGAAGGGACCTTGGAGGTCATCTAGTCCAACCCCCTGCTCAGGCAGGAAACCCTACACCATTTCGGACAAATGGCTGTCCAGTCTCTTCTTAAACACGTCCAGTGTTGGAGCATTCACTGCTTCTGGAGGCAGGTTGTTCCACTGGTTAATTGTTCTAACTGTCAGGAAGTTTCTCCTTAGTTCTAGGTTGCTTCTCTCCTTGCTTAGTTTCCATCTGTTGCTTCTTGTCCTGCCTTCAGGCACTTTGGAGAATAGCTTGACTCCCTCTTCTTTGGGGAAGCCCCTGAGATACTGGAACGCTGCTATCCTGTCCCCCCTCGTCCTTCTCTTCATAGACATACCCAATTCCAGCAGCCATTCCTTATATGCTTTAGCCTCCAGTCCCCTAATCATCTTTGTTGCTCTTCTCTGTACTCTTTCTAGAGTCTCAACATCTTTTTTACATCATGGTGACCAAAACGGGATGCAGTATTCCAAGTGTGGCCTTACCAAGGCATTGTAAAGTGATTCATTTAGTGACGGTTCAAAGTGAAAAATGTGACTTTTGCCCTTTTTTCCATAGTTATGACCTTCCCAGCCTCTCCATGATCAGGTGGTCAAAATTCAGATGCTTGGCAACTGGTACATATTTACGACCGTTGCTGTCTCCTGGGGTCACGTGACTCTCTTTTGTGACCTTCTGACCAGCAAAGTCAATGGGGAAGCCAGATTCACTTTACAACCAGGTTACTCACTTAACCAACTGCAGCGATTCACTTAACAAGTGGGGGCAAGAAAGGTTGTAAAATGAGGCAAAGCTCACTTAACAAATGCCTCGCTTAATGACTGAAATTTTGGGCTCAGTGATGGTCGTTAGGGGAGGACTACCTGCAGTTGGCTTTCCAAACTAAGAGCAAGCTCTTCTCAAGTGAAAATTGATCTCTCTCAAGGTCATCCCCAAGGTCAAAGCTCAGCACAACCTTTCAGATTTGTCGTAAAGGAGAAAAAGATGGACACAAGCCGCCGGGCGTTCCGTACCTGTCTTTCAACTCTGACGAATTTGCCCATCATGCTTTGGTCTTCGGGATCATCTGCAGATGCTTTGCTTATGAATGGCTCATTCCTAAAAGAGAAGAAGGTTCCATTTTACACAGAGGCAAAAAAAACATAAGAAATGTTTCCGACAAAAATTTCTAGTTCACAATCTATTTGCTCCAACACTGGATGTTTTTAAGAAGAGACTGGACAGCCATTTGTCTGAAATGGTATAGGGTTTCCTCCCTGAGCAGGGGGTTGGACTAGATGACCTCCAAGGCCCCTTCCAACTTTATTACTATTATTACTATTATTACTATTATTGCTATTATTACTATTATTACTATTATTACTATTACTATTACTATTATTATTATTATTATTACACAGCAAGTCATTTCAAAGGAGGACTTTCTGAAAGGATGGTCCACATAATTACTTAGGACAGGGCTTTTCAACCAGTGGTAAGGGTACCAGCTGTGGTACATTGGCAGCAAATACCTCCCGCCGTCCGGTACGCTCCCACAGAGAGGGCCTCCTCAGGGAGCCGTCGGCCAGACAATGCCGGCTGGCAGCCCCCAGGAGGAGGGCCTTCTCTGTGGGAGCTCCTACGTTATGGAACGAGCTCCCCCCCGAACTCCGTACAATGACAGATTTATGCACCTTCCGTCGGGAACTAAAAACTTTCCTTTTTCGACAGGCCAGCCTGGCATAGAAGCTTCGGTTCCAGTAGGGTTAGAATGTTTTAGGGGGATTGAGTAAATTTTTAAGATTTGTAAGGGTTGGGTTTTAAATGGGGATTTTACGGCCAAATTATTTAATTCACTTTTAGTTATTTTAAATTATGTATATTTATATGTTTTTAAATTTTAGGCTGTACACCGCCCCGAGTCCTTCGGGAGAGGGGCGGTATAGAAATTTGATTATAAATAAAAATAAAAATCTGGCAAGTGGTATGCGACCATCCTAGAAAAGAGGTAGTGGGGGAGGGGAATGAGCTGAACCGGTGGCAGCACCGCACAAGCCTGAGCAGAGACGGCTGGAGCTGCAGGGCTGTCAGGGCTCAGCGGAAGCGCTAGGATCAGTGCCGCTTTCTAGCTGATCAGCGCTTCTTTGGGGCTGTCAGGGCTCAGTGGAAGCATCAGGATCAGCGCCAGGCTCTAGCTGGAGCTCAGCACTGATCCTGGCGCTTCTGCTGAGCCCTGAAGAAGCGCCGATCAGCTGGAATGTTGCAGCATCTCCAGGGTCTTGAGATTTACATTCAGATGCTTGGCAACTGAGTCATATTTATGACGGTCACAGTGTCCCAGGGTCATGTGAAGCGACCAAAACCTGCTGCAACCACCCAGCAGACGGGGGGAATAAAAAACAAACACCCCCCACCCCACCCCCGCTGCCAATCCTCAACAGAAATGCTCACAACAATGAAAACCTCGGACAGGAGGAAGAGCACCGCTGTGTGGGCAGGCAGGTGTCTTGCTCGGCTGTGGCTTGGGAGGGGCACTTTTTTCAGTGCCATTGTAACTTCGAACAGTCACTAAGCGAACTGTTGTAAGCCGAGGACTACCTGTACTTTATCACTTTTTTCCTTTTTGGGGGGGTCATAAAGTGTTTGACACCTTGCTAGGCGACTGGTGGTACTCGGATATTGCCATATCCTAAAAGTGGTACAATGGGTGAAAAGGTTGAAAAGCCCTGACTTAGGATATAACAATTGCTCCCGTGCGTGTTGAAGCCTTATTATTCTGCAGAATTACTGTGCGTTCTTGTCCTGTACAAAAATCAAAGGCAAATGAATACACTTTTGCCCTCCACAGGATTAAAGTTGTTACAGGTAAACCTCGACTTATTCATTTAGTAACCGTTTGAAGTTATCACGGCACTGGAAAAAATTACTTATGACTATTTTTCACCTTTATGACCATTGCAGCATCCCCATGGTCACGTGATCAAAAAATTTTACGCTTGGCAACTGACTCATACTTATGACGGTTGCAGTGTCCCAAGGTCATGTGATCACCTTTTAAGACCTTCTAACACGCAAAGTCAAAGGGGATGGCAGATTCATCTAACAACTGGGCTGTTAACTTAAGAACTTCAGTGATTCACTTAACAACATGGCAAGAAAGGTCGTAAAATGGGACAAAACTCACTTATTTATTTATTTATTCGGATTTGTATGCCGCTCCTCTCCGAAGACTCGGAGCAGCTCACAACATATACATTCTTGATTAAATTATCTTTCCATTGATCTATAATTTTATGGAACTACTCCGAAAAAAAGTGGTGTTATTAGCCATCAAACCTCAAAAATACACTTTTCCCAAAAGATTTCCACAATTTTGGCCACTACTGTAAGAATCAGACAAACACGCAGAACTTAACCGATTTCTCACTCAGCAACATAAATTTTGGGCTCAGTTGTGGTCGTAAGTTGTACATTTGTACATTTTAGGAATATCACATCTTGGGCTCGTGCGGTACTCCAAGAAAAATTAGCCATGCTTGAAAAAAAATGAAGCTTTGGGGTTATGTGAATTCTAATTTTAATGCAGAAACCATTTACTCCAAACTATTAAGAGTTGGAGAACAGGGTCTAACTTCTGCGTGTTTGTCTGATTCTTACAGTAGTGGCCAAAATTGTGGAAATCTTTTAGGAAAAGTGTATTTTTGAGGTTTGATGGCTAATAACACCACTTTTTTTCGGAGTAGTTATAATTATAGATAAAATTATAGATCAATGGAAAGATAATTTAATCAAGAATGTAATGCAACATAGTTTGTTCAATTATCTGTACTGTATTCTATGAAAATTTATAGCCAAATAACCAGAAAAAGAAAGCACAACTTGCTTAGGTTGATTATTAGGTAAGCTTTCCTTCATCTGATTATAGCCAATGAGCATGAGTGTTTAGAGAGCCAATCAGGTGTCACCTTGTTTTGGCCATGAGCCAATCAGATCACAGTAGGATTCAGTTATTAAAGTCATGGTGCAAAGAGTTGACTGGTTGCCCAGAAAGTGATGTAAAATAGTATTATTAAGTGAACAAGGCTACAGTTATAAAGAAATTAGAAGAAAAATGGGTGGAAACTTAACCAACGGTGGCATTTCTACTGTACCACTTTTCCCAAAAGGTTTCCACAATTTTGGCCACTACTGCATATTCAGTGCTATTTTCTTGGGAACTTGTGAGAGTTGGTTAGTTGATCTACAAGTGTGCAAATTCAGAGTTACATATTACAGGCAGTCCTTGACTTACGACCAAATTGAGCCCAACATTTCTGTTGCTAAATGAAACATTTCTTAAGTGAGTTTTGTCCAGTTACCGCAGCTGTTAAGTTCGTAACACAGTTGTTAAGTGAATCTGGCTTCCCTATTGACTTTGCTCGTCAGAAGATCACCAAAGGGGATCCCGGGACACTGCGACTGTCCTAAATACGGATCAGTTGCCAAACCTCTGAATTTTGATCACATGATCATGGGGATTTCTGCAATCGTCGTAAGTGTGAAAAATGGCCGTAAGTCAGTTCTTTCAGTGCCACTAAGTGAACTGTTGTAAGTCAAGGACTACCTGTGCAGAGTCGCCTTGCCGCAAGATGGACAGGAAACAAATTTCATAACTAAATAAAAACAAAGCGTCCCAAATTTGGCTTTTGTGTCTGATAGTCAATCAATCTCAGTAGATCAGCTTGTTGATGAAGAGGCAACAGCCTTGGATGAAGAGTTGATGAGATATTTTGGATTTCCAGATATAAGATGTAAGAATGTACATTTTTCAGTTCTAACTGCCTTAAGTATATCTATGGTCCACCTTACATTATCACTTAAGGGAAACAAGGGGGGAGGAATGATGGCGCCAGGGAGAAAATGATGTAAATGTGGCTTTCGCTGAGTGGCACCCCCCCCCCCTCAAAAAAGGTCACCTTGGAGACTGCTGAGAAGGGTAAGAGAATGTGCCTCCTTTCTGTGATTTTCTGTGTCTGGGAGTAGATGGAGGCCCAGGTGCAAAAACCATATCTATTCTGAAAAGAGATAAAGACAGAACATAAGGACTCCTGGATCTAGTCGTATTACATGCTGTATAACTTGGCAACTTTAAGGCTTGTGGACTTCAACTTCCAGAATTCCCCAGCCAGCACTGGGACTACCTCTGATAGACATGTTGGTTAAAATATAACAGAATAGTCCAAACCCCTGCACAATCTTAGAGTATATGGAGGCACCAATTTAAAGAAAGATTTTCTTTACAATGATGTAAAGTAGGAAATTGCCATTAGCAAAAATATTTCCTTCCTTCCTTCCTTCCTGTTTGCCTGCCTCATCTCTCTCTCTCTCTCTCTCTCTCTCTCTCTCTCTCTCTCTCTCTCTCTCTCTCTCTCTCTCTCTCTCTCTCTCTCTCTCTCTCTCTCTCTCTCTCTCTCTCTCTCTCCCTCCCCTACCTACCTACCTACCTACCTGGCTATGTATCTATGTATCTGTGTATCTATCTATCTATCTATCTATCTATCTATCTATCTATCTATCTATCTATCTATCTATCTATCTATCTATCTATCTATCTATCTATCTATCTTCTCTGCCTTGACTTCACTGGGTGGCCTTGACAAGTTAATAGAGAGATAACGCAACACATAATGATCTATTAAGTGGCTAAATCAGTGGATTTTATAAGGTCCTGTCTCCATGGAACTCTTAACTCAGTTCCTGCACTAACATGTCTGGGTCTGTGTAACACACTGAATGATAAGCTAAGCAACCAACTTAGGTGTACAGAAAATATTAAGCTACACACACAAATACACAAAACCCACATAGAATAAAACTAAGACTTCTAATTTGTTTGATTGAATATGTTACGTGAACACAAAGCATAACCTAGCCCAGGGGTAGGCCACCTTGACTCTTTTATGACTCGTGGACTTCAACTCCCAGAATTCCTGAGCCAGCATAGTCCACGAGTCATAAAAGAGCCAAGGTTGCCTACCCCTGACCTAGCCTGAGATAAAAATTCAGACTCTTGATGGAGTCTGTTGCACAGCCATCAATTTCTTACAAAGTGACGCCCTTTGAGTAGGGGTGCTTGCAATGACAATGCCATCACCTGACCTAGGCCAAACTCTCAGCCAATAGAGCCTCCATGTTCAGTCTGCGAATGGGACCATGCCCCCTTACCTTGCTTGAAGATATTTGATTCTGGAAAGCATGTCGAGATGTCCAGCTGAATATTGCTCTATCACATCCTTTACATCGTAAGGCCTCAAAGTTTCCTTGAATCGTTTCTTATACAGGCGGAACTGTAGAATCCTAGTGCAAGAAGCAGCAGCAGAAAAAGTGGTTCCGAGTTTTGAGTTATTCAGATACAATCAATCAGAACAGAGCTGGAAGGGACCTTGGAGGTCATCTAGTCCAATCCGCTGCTCAAGCAGGAGACCTTATACCGGTGATGGCGAACCTTTTAGAGACCGCGTGCTCAAAAACTGGCCCCACCCCCTGCCCCGCCCCCACCCTGCCTGCGTGGCGCAGGGCCATTCACTGCCTCCAGGGCCCGCCGCAGATCACCCAGGCAGCCCAGCAGCACCATGGCGGCCACGCCCTCTGCCCGCGCCCCGCAGCATCAACTGTGCGCGTTGGGGCATGAGGGCAGAGTCTTGTCTACGCTGCCTAGCTGCCATGTCCTTGGCTGTGCTGCTCCGTGTGGGCCACGCTCGCATTTGCTGAACAACGGCGTGATACACTGAGCCACTGTGGTGATTCATTTAACAACCACAGCAAAAAAGATTGCAACATTGGACTCGACTCGCTCAGCAATTGCCCTGCTTAAAAATGGAAATTTGGTCCCAATTTATAGTCGTAACTTGAGGACTACTGTATTATTATTATTATTATTATTTATTAAATTTCTATACCGCCCCTCTCCCGAAGGACTCGGGGCGGTTTACAGCCTTAAAATTTAAAAAACATATAAATGTACAAAATTAAAATATTTAAAATATTTTGAAATGAGGCTTTCAATCAACTATTATAATACGATACATAATATATACTGCTCAAAAAAATAAAGGGAACACAAAACGTATAGGATCCTATACGTTTGTGTTCCCTTTATTTTTTTGAGCAGTATATATTATATGATCAACTGGGCAGGAGCTGTTTAATTTGTACATATTTTAGCCTTGCATTTTAGATTTTAAATGTTGTGTCACAAAAAAATGCCAACTATTATAATATCCGCTCTGTTAGTTTACTAAAAACACCCAAAACATACAACATAACCATAAAAACTATGTGAAATAATAAAAATCAGCTATTTGCAACAGTAACCACTGATGTAAAATACTTATCAAATATTAAAACTTCTGTCCAAGGATAAATTAATAATAATAGTAAAAACAGCAGCCTTACTAATATTAAATGAAACTGTAATTAATAGCCAATAAGAAAGGGAATTTTAAAAAACCAGACAAAGATTTCCCTTTAATAGTTAGAAGGTTAGTAACAATTCAATCAAGCAATAAGACTATGGGAATCTAGCTAAAATCTTATTACAATTAATTCACATTGTTGTTTTGATTGGGAAGATCCAACTGATCAGAAATGTTTATTAACTATCAAGTCGATCTAAAAGCATCTAATTTGATGCATGGAATACATCTGATTCAAACACATGGATTTCATTAAATCCTCTTCAAGTCAAACCTTCAAAACAAACTTCATGTAGCCTTCTTAAGTAGTTTGTTACAAGCCACCGAGAATAAATGGGAGTTAATTTAATGGACTATAACAAAGACATCAAATCCAGCCCAGGCTTTGATTAGTTCCATTTAAAATGGATTGCAGTTAAAAATTCTTCCAAATTAGCTACTCTTAGCAGGAAGCAAGTAAGGAGGACATCAGCAGAAACAGTCACTTTAGCCATTTAAAGTAAAATCTAATTATTTAAAGCAATTAGGTTAGTAGTTAATGTCACAAAACCAGTCAACAGCATTTTGAACTTAAATTGGTTCAAGCTTCAAATGCCCCCAAACAGATGTTTCTAGTTTGAAACATACTTCTAACCTCGCTGGAAGCATTTGGGCTGTATTCCAAGGGTAGTTGTGTTATAGTGTAAGCAAGGTTTGGAACGTGACATAACCTATTTTAAGATCAAATTATTATTATTGTGGTTCATTGCACAGTCAGCCAGACGTTTAGACTAGATTTGGCATTTTGGTCCACCTATCAAGTCTTTCCTAAGGACCTGGGACAGGCAGAAGTTGACATTTGAAGGATGTAAGCTATTCCAAGTAAAGCTGCCTTTTGCAATTGACTAATGGCAAATTGGTCAATGCCGATGGTGTTCAAGTAGCGCTCCTATTACTATTAGTACTACCTTTGCTTTCTTTTGCCATAGTCATTCTACTTCTTCTGGGAGATCATTTCGTATATTTGTGACTTTCTCTTCCAACATTCCTGCAGCTGCTGGCCCTGATTGCTCAACCAACAGGTGTTGAGTCCTCTAGCTAATTTGTCACCAGAGGTCCAGGAATTCCTGCACCTAATGTGGTCTTTGTTGACCCGGGTCATGACCGATCTAATATGGATTTCTTTAAATTATGTCTCAGTACATTTTTATGGGAGCGACACTCTTTGTCTGGCTCCTCTGATGAGACCTGTTCAGTATGATTGAACCTCTGGCATAACCCTCATCTTCCTCCAAGTGCACAAGCCCCACAACCACATGAAGACATGTGGGTGGATTATTATTTATTGATTTTTATGCTACCAATCTCACTGTCCAGTGACTCTGGACTCAAACACACTTTTGCCCACTAAAAATTTAAAAAAGGTTGAGTTGAACTCTAGAGCAGGGGTCCCCAACCCCCGGTCCATGGACCAGTACCGGGCCACGGCATGCCAGCAACTGGGCCGCACACACATGCAAAACGCCATGCACGAGATGCAGGCAGCACACAAAACTACGCACCCTCCAGTCTGTGGAAAAACTTCTCTCCACGGAACCGGTCCCTGGTGCCCAAAAGGTTGCAGACCTCTGCTCTAGAGGATGGTGGGCACCTCTTTTCCTAGCCAAGGGAGCCAGCGTTGTGCAAAGACACTTCCATGGTCATGTGGCCAGCATGACTATACACCAAAGCACACAGAACTCTGCTACCTTCCCACCGAAGTGGTACCTATTTATTTATTCGCATTTGCATGCTAGTGTTGTGATTCTGTGCCAGTCTGTGATCCCGGTAGTTGAGTCTGGGGATTCAGAGGAGGAGGAGGAGGAGGGTCCTGGAGAGCCATCAGAGTCGGAGGGAGGCTCTGATGAGCTGCAGGACTTACAAACTAATGAAGAGGCTGGTCCGTCCACTAGTGATCAAGCTGAGAGCCAGCTGTGCTGGGAAGCTGAGTCGGAGGAAGCACAGCTGGAAGACCTCAGAGACGCTTGTAAACGTAGACAGGTCACACGAGTAGGACAGAGGGAGGCAACGGGATGACTCCAGGGAAAGAGGAGAAAGCAGTGAGAAGCCACGCCTTGGGGGCTGTGTAACAAAAAGGGAATGTGTGGGCAGGGCTGGTTGCTGGAGGCAACCGTTTGCAAAGAATTTCTGTGTCAAAGAGATCATGGTCTGTTTATTTTGCTTGTGAGTTATTTCCTGTTTGACTCATGCTCCATTTTACTTTTGGAAAAAGTGTTGGAAAAGTGTTCTGTTGCTTTTGTTTTTTTCTGGGACAACTATCAGTTCTGTAACTCAAATAAAAAGGGTTTATTTTCCAGACTACTGTTAAAAGAGGGGTTGTCTTTGTGAAGTAGCAAGGACGTGCGTAGGCTGGGATAGAACAGTTAAGTGGGCAGGACCTGGAGCAAGTAATGGGAGCTCACCCTGTCACGTGGTGCTTAGGTCTCCAATCACCAACCTTCCAGTTGACAAGCCCAGATCTTAACCACTAGGCCAATGCACCCCCACTTGCCCACTACTTACCCCAAAATATTTCTTCATGTGATTGATCCTCAATAAAGAAGGAATCAAATGTTGCTGGATTTACAGTTGTGTACTCTATATCAAATTTTGCAACTTATCGTTCTCATACCAACTAGGGGGAAGATGAGAACTGAAGACCAACACATCTGGAAAGCTATAGACTGGCAAAAGTCTGCTTGAAAGATACATGATTTACATTGCTGAACTGATTTTTTTTTCTTCAAAATTGTAAACTGATTTTTAAACACACACACAGACATGCGGTATTGTCAAGCAGTCCAACGTTTACCTAACAGCTCGGATGACCATCTTCAGCGTGGGGATAAGGTCTTCCATAAGGAGCTCATTGCTGTATCCCCTGTCTTCTGCCAGGGGGTCTCCAGTTCCAGCATCTAAAGTAAGGATCAGATGGATACAGATAGATGATCCAGATGCAGAAGAGATTAGAACAATGTGAATTAGCTCATACAATATTTAAACATCTTATTCAGGCTGGGATTATTTGAAATCATGGATCCTGAACATTCTCCATTTCATAGACCCAGTAGTAAAAAAATAATAATAATTTGTTAGATTTAATGTACCAAACTATTCTGGGCACCCACCATTTGATTTACAGCAGGGGTTCTCAACCTTGGCAACTTTAAGACTTGTGGACTTCAATTCTCAGAATTCCTCAGCCAGCAAAGCTGGCTGAGGAATTCTGGAAATTGAAGTCCACAAGTCTTAAAGTTGCCAAGGTTGAGAATCCCTGATCTACAGGGAAAAGAAGCTAGTATTCTGTCAAATCCTGTCCTTCAATTTCCTGAAAACAAATCGCCCTGAGTTTTTTCCACCTTATTGCCATGTTGCTTGAAAATTTCTTTTGCTGGTGTTTTGGAACTATTTTTATTGCTGAAAAAAAGCAGAGAGTACCCTTCTTGGCCCTGTACACTTTTCCAATCTTTCTGTATGCATTCTTCAACAAAGATGCTTTACAATAGGCAGGAGCACATTATCACCCCCCCACACACACCTATGGATAATTAAAGCAGCCACCACATTTTTTCAGAATGATTTTGTTGTTGTTAGTTACAAAGTCGTGTCCGACCCATCGCGACCCCATGGACAACGTTCCTCCAGGCCTTCCTGTCCTCTACCATCTTCTGGCGTCCATTTAAGCTCACGCCTGCTGCTTCAGTGACTCCATCCAGCCACCTCCTTCTCTGTCGTCCCCTTCTTCTATTGCCCTCCATCTTCCCCAGCATTAGGCTCTTCTCCAGGGAGTCCTTCCTTCTCATTAGGTGGCCAAAGTACTTGAGTTTCAGGATCTGGCCTTCTAAAGAGCAGTCGGGGTTGATCTCCTCTAGGACTGACCGGTTTGATCGCCTTGCAGTCCAGGGGACTCGCAGGAGTCTTCTCCAGCACCAGAGTTCAAAGGCCTCAATTCTTTGGCGCTCAGCCTTTCTTATGGTCCAACTTTCACAGCCCTACATTGCAGCTGGGAAAACCATGGCCTTGACTATACGCACTTTTGTTGGCAGGGTGATGTCTCTGCCTTTTAGTATGCTGTCTAGATTTGCCATAGCTTTCCTCCCCAGGAGCAAGCGTCTTTTAATTTCTTATAAGGTGCCCTCAGCTGTCTCTTTTCCTTCTCTTCTGTGGTTATGTAGAGACAGCCAGGAACAGGTTGCAGTTCAACTACGTGAACCTGGAAAATGATGCTCATGATGTAAAGAGTGATTTGTTCACTTTGTGCATTCGTACTTAAGAGCTTTGTACTCCTGAGACTCAAGTGTCTCATTCTCAACCAATCTTCCAGTTCAAAGCACTTATCTTTGAGAAGCTTTAACTTTAATTTTAACTTTATTTAAATTTCTATGCCGCCCTTCTCCTGAGACCCAGGGCGGCTTACAGCAATGATACAATAAAATTGATTTACCAATAACAATCAACCATCCAATCCAAAACACATTCATTCAATCCGAAACACATTCATACCACATACAATCACCATCAACACACAGTCACTGATGGAGGCATCGCCGCGGACCCCATTCGTAGGCCCAGGGGCAGAGTACAGCTCATATGCCCCAAGCCTGTCGGCATAAATGAGTCTTCAATAATTTCTGGAAAACTAGGAGGGAGGAAGCAGTACGAACATGTGTGGGGAGCTGGTTCCAGAGGGCTGGGGCAGCAACAGAGAAAGCCCTAGCCCTAGGCCCCGCCAGATGGCATTGCCTAATAGACGGGACTCGTAGGAGGCCAGCCTTATGTGCCCTAACCGGTCGCTGGGATTCATGAGGCAGAAGACGGTCCCGCAAGTAACCTGGTCCATTGCCATAAAGCTAAGGGGGCTGCAGCCTAGAAGAAGAGATCCACACACTTGCACACTCCTCCAGCACCTGGTAGTAAAGAAAGTGCAAGAGTTCTTCAACTCACTAATGAGAACTTTGAATGAATTTTTTTGGCTGATTTGGAAACAATATTCATAAGCATTATCAAGCCCACTTATTCTTTATATGCGTATAAAGTGGCATTATTGAGTACAGGAAGCCCTTAACTTGCAATCAGTTGCCTGGTGACCGTTTGAAGGCACGAGCTACCTGCAAAAGGGGCCTTAGGACTCAGATCTGAACTTCCAATGGCCATCCTCTCCCTGCAGCCAGCCCACTTCAGGTGCTCAGCAACATGGCCACGTTTACAGCTATTTGCAGTATGCCGCAGTAACATGTTTTACAGTGTCCCAAAGGTGCTATTTTTTAGGAGGCAACTGGACTTTCTTGTTTTTCTTTGAAGATGTTTCGCTTCTCATCCAAGAAGCTTCTTCACCTCTGACCTGGCCATCCAGTCTTAAAGTGGCCAAGGTTGAGAACCCCTGCCTTAACCGTGGCAGGAAAGATCACAAAAGGGACAGGGCTCACTTAACAACCGCTTTTTTTAGCAATGGAAGTTCTGCTTGCAAATGTGGTGGTAAGTCAAAGACCACCTATATTAGGAAAAGAGTGCAGTGGTCCGTTTCAACTCAGCTCAGAAGCCAGCAAAATAAATGAAGCAGATTGACTATGTAGGGATTCTAGGCTGAGCTCTCTTTTGACTCCGCCCCCCAGGTTTTGCCATTCCTGCTCCCACAACTACATTCTAAGAAAGTTCACATATAAACACACACACACACACAGAGGGGGAGAGGGAGAGGGAGAGGGAGAGAGAGAGAGAGAGAGAGAGGGAGAGGGGGAGGGGGAGAGAGAGAGAGAGAATATTATAGAGAGAGAGAATATGATAGAGAGAGAGAGAATATGATAGAGACAGAGAGAGAGAATATGAGAGAGAGAGAGAATATGAGAGAGAGAGAGAATATGAGAGAGAGAGAGAGAGAGAGAGGGAAAGAGAGAGAGAGAATATGAGAGAGAGAGAATATGAGAGAGAGAGAGAATATGATAGAGAGAGAATATGAGAGAGAGAGAGAAAGAGAGAGAGAGAGAGAGGGAGGGAGAGAGAGAGAAAGAGAGGGAGAGAGAGAATATGATAGAGAGAGAGAATATGAGAGAGAGAGAGAATATGAGAGAGAGAGAGAAAGAGAGAGAGAGAATATGATAGAGAGAGAGAGGGAGAGAGAGAATATGATAGAGAGAGAATATGATAGAGAGAGAGAGAATATGATAGAGAGAGAGAGAAAGAGAGAGAATATGATAGAGAGAGAGAATATGATAGAGAGAGAGAGGGAGAGAGAGAGAAAGAGAGGGAGAGAGAGAGAATATGAGAGAGAGAGAGAGAGAGGGAGAGAGAATATGCTAGAGATAGAATATGATAGAGAGAGAGAATATGATAGAGAAAGAGAGAGAGAATATGATAGAGAGAGAGAATATGAGAGAGAGAGAGAATATGTGAGAGAGAGAGAGAGAGAGAGAGAGAGAGAAAGAGAAAGAGGGAGAGAGAGAGAATATGAGAGAGAGAGAGAATATGATAGAGAGAGAATATGAGAGAGAGAATATGATAGAGAGAGAGAGAGAGAGAGAATATGATAGAGAGAGAGAATATGATAGAGAGAGAGAGAGAATATGATAGAGAGAGAGAGAATATGAGAGAGAGAGAGAATATGATAGAGAGAGAGAATATGATAGAGAGAGAGAGAGAATATGATAGAGAGAGAGAGAGAGAATATGATAGAGAGAATATGAGAGAGAGAATATGATAGAGAGAGAGAGAGAGAGAGAATATGAGAGAGAGAGAATATGATAGAGAGAGAATATGAGAGAGAGAGAGAATATGATAGAGAGAGAGAGAAAGAGATAGAGAGAATATGATAGAGAGAGAGAGAATATGATAGAGAGAGAGAATATGAGAGAGAGAGAATATGAGAGAGAGAGAGAGAAAGAGAGAGAATATGAGAGAGAGAGAGAGAATATGATAGAGAGAGAGAGAGAAAGAGAGGGAGGGAGGGAGGGAGAGAGAGAGGGGGGGGGAGAGAGAGAATATGAGAGAGAGAAAGAGAGGGAGAGAAAGAGAGGGAGAGAGAGAGAGGGAGGGAGGGAGGGAGAGAGGGAGGGGGAGAGAGAGAGAGAGAGAGAGAGAGAGAGAGAGAGAGAGAGAGAGAGAGAGAGAGAGAGAGAGAGAGAGAGAGAGAGAGAGAGAGAGAGAGAGAGAGGAGATATGTTTACCTTCTGAGCTTTGCCAGAATGCATAAGCTTTCATTCGGAAGGCAGTACGGAATCGGTCTCGGTTAATCAAGACAATGTTCTTAGAGTCCTTGGAAGGACTTTCTTCAATTGCATCTACGTTCAGAGGAGTAAACAGCTTTCCTTTTGGATTGCTACCACGAACACGATCCAAGAGACCCAGCTTTTGGCTTAAAAAAAGATAAGGAAAAGGATCAACGTTGTTTTTTTTTCCACCCCTCATTTTAAATCTAGTTTGTCCTTCCCGTTGTACATCAGGTGAGTAACAACAGCCAGTGAATTACAGCCTTCTTCTTCGCTTCCTTAAATTTTGCCACTGAAATGAAGGCACACACACACAAACCTGTTTTTATGTTTTTTCTTTAAAAGTGAGGGATTTTAAATAGAGCCAATCATCAGGAGACCATGAGTTCTAGTCCTGCCTGAGGCATGAAAATTGGCTGGGTGACTTTGAGCCAATCAGCAGGAGAGTGTGAGTTCTACTTCTGCCTTAGGCATGAAAGCCAGCTGGGTGACTTTGGGTTAGTCACTCTCTGGCAGACCAACTCACTTCACAGAGATGTTATGGGAAATATAGGAGGAGGAAGGAGAATTAGGTATGATTGCCACCTTGCCTTGATGGCGGCCCAAGGTCACACAGCCAGCTTTCATGCCTAAGGTGGGACTAGAACTCACAGTCTCTTGGTGATTGGCCGAAAGTCACCCAACTAGTTTTCATGCCTAAGATGGGACTAAAATTCACTGTCTTCTGGGTCCTAGGCCAGCACTTTAACCACTAGACCAGGGGAAGGCAACCTCGGCTCTTTTATGACTCGTGGACTTCAACTCCCAGAATTCCTGAGCCAGCATGGCTCAGCTTGGAAACCTCTCCCTTTCCCCTCAGCATGGCTGGCTCAGGAATTCTGGGAGTTGAAGTCCACGAGTCATAAAAGAGCCAAGATTGCCTACCCCTGACCTACGCCTAGGCCGCTTTCTGACTCGTGGACTTCAACTCCCAGAATTCCTGAGCCAGCATGGCTCAGCTTGGAAACCTCTCCCTTTCCCCTCAGCATGGCTGGCTCAGGAATTCTGGGAGTTGAAGTCATAAAAGAGCCAAGGTTGCCTACCCCTGCACTAGACCAAACTGGCTCTCTTATACTTCTTTCTTGCCAGATTTTACTTTAAGCTTTGTCTTTTTCAAAATAAGAATGTGGAATGTAAAAGGAGTAGGCTACTTCTGAGACATTGGGATAAATCTGCAGTTCCAGCACCCAGGTTCAGCAGACCTTGTTAATGTGGCCAAATCCGGTCCCTTAAGGAAGCCATTTTTGTTCCCACTACAATTCAGAGAGCCTGTCTTCCCCTGATCACCATGCCATCTCCTCTTTCTTCTCTCTGTCTCTTCAGACCAAGGAGGAGACAGGATATGTACATTTTTCTCTCTTTCTTCCCCCCCATTTCTTCTGACAGCTTCTTGGTGCTTTCTCGGATCTTGAAGGGAGAACTTGTTTGTTCTAATTTGCTCAATTTCCCCAAGGAAAGGATAAAAATAGCCCTCGTCTGAGGCAGACAGAGGGAAGAAGATGCTCCCCTAGCAGAGCAAATCTCCTGTGTTTTTCTCTTTCTGTCCTCGTGGACTCAGTTTCCACCTTTCTCTACCTTTTAACCTTCCTTTATCCTACTATTTTCCTATTTCTTCTAAATTCACAGGAAGCGGTTAAGTGAATCACTGTGGTTGTTAAGTTAGTGACATGTTGTTAAGTGAATCTGGCTTCCTCATTGACTTTGCTTGTCAGAAGCTCGCAAAAAAAAAACATGACCCAGGGACACTGCAACCGTCGTAAATATGAGCTGGTGGCCAAGAGTCCAAATTTTGATCATGTAACTATGGGGGTGATGCAATGGTCGTAAGTGTGAAAAACAGTGATAATTCACTTTTTTTTTCAGTACCACTGAAACTTTGACTGGTCACTAAAGGAACGGTTGTAACTTCGAGGACTGCCTGTATTGGGTTCTACTGATACGTCTGCCTTAAAATTTGTGAACGCTGTCTGAAACGTCACTTCCCCCACCTCCATAACTCATCTGAAGGAATGAGAAAAGGATGATGTCTTAAAAGGAACACCAACCACACTGGAGATTCGAACTGCATACCTGGTGCCATCCACTTGTTCTTTCCTTTGGGAAGATGGAACGGAGAGGAAACAGTGGGAGAAAAGCAGTGGGAAAGAAAAGATGTTAAATAGGATATTAAACTTCAAAAGGACATTAGCGTTACTGGTTTTGACACCTAATGGCTACATTTGCATATCACTTTTAATCCAGTTACAGGATTAAAAATGAGATGGGTTTGAATGATACATTCCCGATTGTGTTACTCCAATGGTTTCACTTTGCATAAGAGGCAGAGATACAATAAAGCAAAACCAGGTTAAAACTAACCAAGCTTTGCATGCTGTACAAACGATACTCATGGATCTTTCATTGCTTTGCAAAGTCAGCCAATAGAGATACTATTCATACATCATTTCTGCTTTTATTCTGGGGACTCCTGTCCTTATATGTAATTAGTAAATAGTAGTAACTGGGAGATGGATCTTGGAGTCCTAGCGGATAATCACTTAAATATGAGCCAGCCGTGTGTTGCAGCTGCCAAAAAAGCCAACACAGTGCTAGGCTGCATTAACAGAGGTACAGTATCAAGATCACGTGAAGTATTAACACCACTTTATAATGCCTTGGTAAGGCCACACTTGGAATACTGCATCCAGTTTTGGTCACCACGATGTAAAAAAGATGCTGAGACTCTAGAAAGAGTACAGAGAAGAGCAACAAAGATGATCAGGGGACTGGAGGCTAAAACATATGAAGAATGGCTGCTGGAATTGGTCTAGTTTAATGAAAAGAAGGATGAGGGGTGACATGACAGCAGTCACTCTGGGTGTTTTGACTACATAAGGATCCTCATACAAAGAGCCCATCCAATCAATCAGAATAGAATGGAGCTGGAAGGGACCTTGGAGATCTTCTAGTCCAGCCCCCTGCTCAAGCAGGAGTCCCTATATCATTTCAGACAAGTGGCTGTCCAGTGTCTTCTTAAAAACCTTGAGTGATGAAGCACCCACAACATCTGGTGGCAACCTGTTCCACTGGTTGATTGTCCTCACTGTTAGGAAGTTTCTTCTTAATTCCAGGTTCCTTCTCTCCTTGATTAGTTTCCATCCGTGGTTTCTTATCCTGCCCTCTAGTGCATTGGAAAATAAACTGACCTCCTCCTCCTTGTGGCAGCCCCTCAAATACTGGAATACTGCTATCATATCCCCCTTACTCCTTTTCTCTAGAGTGGCCATACCAAATTCCTACAACCGTTCTTCCTATGTTTTAGTCTCCAGGCCTTTAATCATCTTAGTTGCTCTTCTCTGCCCTTTTTCCAAAGTCTCAACATCTTTTTTGTAATCCACTGTTAAATTATAAAATATTTTCCCAACTGAGGTCCTTTAGACATGCTAGGCCTGAACTCCCATAATCCTCAAGTAACAAGAAGGCATTGAAGGAAGGGTCTGCAAGTGATTAACAACACTTTCCACACACACCCTCCCCCATTACTCCTTTCACATGCCCTCCTCTCCAGTTTTGGCTTGGATGATCCTTTAAATACGGTAAGCCAAATGGAAAAACTGAGCCAAAGGAATGTGCTGAACTTACTTGAAATACGGAAATGATACAATGGACTCGTAAAACCTCCATGTGGCAACAAGGTCTATCCTATTGGGATTAGTAGCGTAGTACCTCCAGGCAGCCTAGGAAACACGAAAGAAGCAATGGCTATGTCTAATAAACAAATGCATTGGGGGGAAATGTATAGACTATCTAAATAATGAGTATTAATCAACTAAATACTGAGCAATGCAAGAGACAAAATCTGGTTTGTTACTGTTTCTTCATCTGGCGTTGAAGGTTGTTACAATCACCCTTTTCCCATCCAGCAAAGCAAAGTGAGGCTTCAGAGCACATTGGTGAAAAGTAGGGCGGATATATGATGCATCAGGGTATTATTATTATCTGCTCAGTCCCAAGTGTCTTCTCCTGAACTTGGAGCTCAAGCACTAACTATCAACATCTTCCTTCCCCTGTCCTGACCACTTTCTACATGGGGACGATTGAGAGCCTCCTGTCATACAGCATCACAGTCTGGTTTGGAAGCATCACTGCTTCGGACAGGAAGGCGGTGCAGAGAGTGGTGAGGATGGTCAAAAAGATTATTGGCAGTTCCCTCCCTCCCATCCAGGACACAGCACAGAAGCGCTGCTTGAGCAGGGTCGGTAAGATCATCTGGGACACTACACATCCTCTCCACAACCTGTTTTCCTTGTTCCCTTCTGGGAGGAGGGGGCTTTGTGGTATCCGTAGTAGAACATCCAGATTCAGCCACAGTTTCATTCCACAGAGCATTAACCTTGTGAACTCTCAAGCTTTCTCCTTCCGTTATATATTCAAGATGGACAGTATTTAATATTTATTTGCTATGTATATGTAGGGATGTGGGTCTATGCATAATGTTGTACATAGTATGATTGAGAGCGGACAACTAAATTTCATTTTTGATGTGTGCCATTGTGCCCATAATAAAGATTATCTGATTATGACAATAAAGATTATCTTATCCCTCTCTGAAGGTGGCTTACACTGCAGAGTTGTAGAATTTGGCTTTCAGTGGCCACCAAAAGAAGCTAAGATACTTTCTGTTTCTGTTCCCAGCGCAGTTCCTCCTACTTCCACACAAAAACAAAAGAAACAGATTTCTTCCCTTTTTCATCTTTCTCCAAACTTGGGGGGGGGGGCGAGGAGAAAAAAACCTCTAGAATGACTGAGGGGCACCCAATTTGCAGAGAGCAGCAACCCATGAAAAAAGGATCTGAAATATATACGGCTGCTCCTGTGATTTCTTCAACGAAGAGATCTGAGATCAGTGAGCCCCTATAGCAGGGGTCCCCAACCCCCAGGCCATGGCCCATTTGGAACTGGGCCACACAAGAGGCGGGCAAGCATGAGAGTGTGTACAGCTCCGTTTGCGCGAGTGGCAGGCACACACAGAACCATCCCCTATCCCTCCCCCAGGCTGCTGCCACCGGACCACAAAACAGGAAAGTTTGAAGACCGCTGCCCTATAGGAAGGAGACAAACAGAGCCTGGGAGGTGGAGTCAAGCGAGTTATCAGCCTAAAGTCATTACATTCCCACTGACGGACTAAGTGCAACCCCTCTTGAATTCTGCTGTGCGGAATTCTAGTGCCAACTTAGTAAGATTAACGTCAGGCACAAAGAATCAGGACAACACATAGAGTTCCAGGTAAGATGATTTATAGTTCATGCCAGTATACAAGAAGCTAGCCAACTGATATTCAGCACTAAATTGGCACTAGATAAGAGTCAACAAAATTCAAGAGGGTTTGGACTTCGATTGTTTGAACAACTAAAACTCTAGGCTGATGACTCGCGTGACTCCACCCACCAGGCTCTGCCTGCTCTTCTCCTACACCAGGGGTCTCCAAATTTGGCAACTTTAAAATTTTAAGCCAGCTGAAGAATTCTGGGAGTTGAAGTCCACAAGTTGACTTAAAGCTGCCAAGTTTGGAGAAGCCTGTTCCACATTATGGCTTTCAGAGGCACGGGCGTTAGTTACGCGCGCTTCCCACCACACGTTATGGAAAAGAGGACATGCAAACCTGTATGAGTTCAGCTGCTGGTTTCCTTCTTTTTTCAAAGTGCTTTTGGCGATGTTGTTCCTGGACTTTGAGGGCCAGTCCTGAACCCAAAATGCCCTGTAAGGCAAGATGAACAAATCAACGCTTGAAATATTTCTTCATGGAAAGTGTAGGATGCAAAAAATCTCTTCCACCAGGTGGCCACATAACAAAGAGTAAGAATCTAGCTTCCTCTAATTTTTCAGGATAGCAGAAGTTGAATATTTCTCCAGGAAGTCTGGAGAAACATGAGATATGTCAGTAGGAATGCTCGTAAAAATTATAGTGAGAATAATATAAGCCATGTGGGACACTTTGTCACCCTCTGCTGTTGTTAGTGCTTCCACAGTCAAATTCTTCACTCTGTTCTGCCTTCCCTTTCCTTAGGACTAACAAGTATCCCTTGGAATTCAATCCCAAAGATGTTTTTTTCACGAGGCAACTGGACTTTCTTGTTTTTCTTTGAAGATGTTTCGCTTCTCATCCAAGAAGCTTCTTCAGCTCTTGGATGAGAAGCGAAAAGTTCTTCAAAGAAAAACAAGAAAGTCACCTCGTAAAAAATAATCCTCACACACATGCCCTTGTCACCTCAAGGATCGACTACAGCAACGCTCTCTACATGGGGCTACCCTTGAAGAGTGTTCGGAGACTACAATTAGTGCAAAATGCAGCTGCGCGAGCAGTTGTGGGCCTTCCGCGTTGTGCCCACATTTCACCAACTCTCCGCATGCTGCATTGGTTGCCTATTGGTCTCCGAGCCCAATTCAAGGTGTTGGTTATCACCTATAAAGCCCTTCATGGCATGGGACCAGGATACTTATGGGACCGCCTTCTGCCACATACTTCTCTACGACCAGTGAGAGCGCACAGGGTTGTCTGGCGGGCCCTAGGGGGAGAGCTTTCTCTGTTGTGGCGCCCGCCCTCTGGAACCAACTGCCTCCTGAAGTCCGCGTTTCTCAGACTCTCCCGGCCTTCCGGAAAAATCTAAAAACTCATCTTTGCCGGCAGGCCTGGGGATGATTGTGGTTGATTGTTGAATTGAATGTGTGTTTTATTGTTTTTTTAGATATCATTGTTTGGGTTTTTTATTGTAATTTTATTGTTATATATATGTTGTTAGCCGCTCCGAGTCCCCGGAGAGGAGCGGCATACAAACCCAAATAAATAAATAAATAAATAAATAAATAAATAAATAAATAAATAAATAAATAAATAAATAAATAAATAAATAAATAAATAAATAACTATGGCCTGGATGACTGAGAATCTCCACAGACCTTGAATTCAATATTCCAAACATGACTTCCGCTCACTAAGTTTGGGTGATACATAACAGGTCTCCTGTTTTAGGATTTCTAGTTCCTCCTGCTTATTTACCCATATCCTGTGTAAGCATATTCAGGTCGTACTTACATTATGACTGTAGTGGAGCTTGCATAGTATAATGATGGTAAAACAGGTTAAAAAAATGTATTTTGCACTAGTCATTATGCGAACATGGTAGCTGTAAGTCCACACCCGTTGTTCATTACAGGCATCTTTCTGTTAGAGAAATGGATGCCCTTTTATTTTCAGAGGATGAACCTCTGAGAAATTGCAAGAAAGATTTCAGGAACGGCACCCTGATCTCTCACGAGGTCGTTGATGAAACTTACAGCTGGAAGGGCAAAAAACGAAACTCCGATAAGGGAAAACGCTGCTGCAATCAGGCGCCCTTCCCACGTTTTCGGTGTCTTGTCCCCGTAGCCGATGGTTGCCAGCGTAATCTGTGGGGAGAATGTTTGGGACAGTCTGTAAGAAAGACAAAGCAAACGAGCAAGAAGGTTGGCTCCTTGGCACTTCCAGAGGCCCCGTTCCACACCCAGACTCTGCCTCTCACCTGACTGGTAAGCCTGAGGAGGAGGAACTACACCCTGGAGGGCCCTGGACATTTATTATTGTCTGTAAGATTTTGAGTCTGTTGGAGTACGGGGCAGAAAAGTCATTCTGCAAGTTTTGTTTTCATACAAGACTGTAAAATTTTCTCCTTCCTTCCTTCCTTCCTTCCTTCCTTCCTTCCTTCCTTCCTTCCCTTCTTTCCTTCTTCTCCCACCCCTCCCTCTTTTCCTTCCTCTTGCCCATGCATCCATCCACCCACCCATCCCCTACTCCTTCCTTCCCCCAACTCTCTCTGCCTTCCTTCCTTCCTTCTCCCATCCCTCCCTCCTTTCCTCCCTCTTGCCCATGCATCCATCATCCATCCCCTACTCCTTCCTTCCCCTAGCTCTCTGCCCCTTCCTTCCTTCCTTTCCTTCCTTCTCCTATCCCTCCCTCTCCATCCCTTCCTCCCTCCCCCATCCATCCCTCCCCTACTCCTTTCTTTCCTTCCTTCTCCTACACCTCCCTCTCTCCCTCCCTCCCTCCCTCCCATCTATCCATCACCTACTCCTTCCTTCCTTCCTTCCTTCCTTCCCTTCGTCTACCTATAACTAAAGTAGCTGAGTCTACAGGACTCAGGAATTTTGGTTGCAAGAATCACCCATTATCTGGCTGTCCACTGTGTCAAATCATAAGTACACAGACCCACACTCATCAGCATTAACATTACCCAGGCCTAGAAGACTGTACAACTACGACTAACTGACCTGGTTCAGCAGTGTGGTATGAGCACAGCCCAGCCAAGCGATATCCAACAATAAAATGAGAAATACAAATCCCAAATGTAGGAGAATTTTGCCCTATTTAGATGAAAGATCCTAAACAAAACCTCCAATCAGCATGATCACGGTGGATACTGACCAGTCCCCACCAGAGGGCGTCAGCATAGGTCCCAAACTCTTTCGTCTCTTTCCCATCCTCATCTTTTTCCAGCACGTCCTTCTCCACCAGATAAACCAGGAATGAGGAGAGAATAAGGGTCAAGAACCCAATGTACCAGGCAGTGATGAGCTCCTAAGAGGGAACAGAAGGCCATAAGCGAAAGGAAAACACTCAACCGAACCAAGAGTCCAAATTTAAGCTAATTAAATTAAGTTGATGAAGATTCTCAGCCATCCAGGTAGAGTCAGACTGAAGAAGCTACTTAGATAAGCAACAAAACATTCAAACTAATGAATTAACCCCTGACCAGTAAGGGTTGTCCCAAAAGTTTGGGTTGCTTTGGACAAGAACCTCAAAAAGTCTCCTCTCCCCTCACAAGTCTATCTTCTCATCTACACGGTTGTTGATGCTTCTCATTCTCTTTTGCATGACTAGAGATTATCTTCTTTCTTCTTTTTTGTAAAGTTTTTATTATTACTATTTTTTCATACAATTCAATAGTATTTATTCAACAAACGTGTTATCTATCATTCACTAATACAAATGTTAATTCCTAATCCCTTATTCTTTTCTCCAGACATGGATAAAATAAGTCCCAAGTTTGAAAGTATTCTGTTTCTTCTTTTTCTTTCAACCTCAAAGTAAGTCTCTTCATTTCTGCACAGTCTAATATTTTTTTTTAATTATTTCTTCCTCTGGTGGTATTTCTTCGTTTTTCCAATGTTTTCCAATGTTGTGCCACTGTTATTGCATGCAAAATAAAGTATATATCAATCTTTTCTGGCATTATACCTAGTAAAAAAAGATTCAGGTTTAAAATCTACATGCTTTCCCAACATCTTTTCTAGCCAAGTATGTATTTTTGTACAGTACCACTTTGCTTTAACACATGTCCACCATACGTGGTAATAAGTACCTGACTTACGTTTACATTTCCAACATCTATCTGACATATGGTTAAACATTTTTGCTAATCTTGCTGGTGGCAAGTGCCATCTAGTAAAACATTTTATATAAGTTTTCTTTGTAAGAAGTTGACATTGTCAATTGATAATTTCTTTCCCACAAGTTTTGCCATTTTTATAAATCTGTTATATCCAAAATTTCTTGCCCATGTTGTCTTCTTGATTACCAATGATGAGAAATTGGAAGCACCTACCATTCCTGCTCAGATCTATATCTGTTGTCTAAGATGGCATGAAAAATTAGCAAATGAGCAGGCTGCCATGTAAATAATAATAATAATAATAATAATAATAATAATAATAATAATAGTAAAAAGTTGGAAGGGACCTTGGAGGTCATCTAGTCCAGCCCCCTGCTCAGGCAGGAAACCCTGTACCATTTCGGACAAATGGCTGTCCAGTCTCTTCTTAAAAACTTCCAATGTTGGCGCATTCACCACTTCTGGAGGCAGGTTGTTCCACTGATTAATTGTTCTAACTGTCAGGAAGTTTCTCCTTAGCTCTAGGTTGCTTCTCTCCTTGATTAGTTTCCATCCGTTGCTTCTTGTCCTGCCTTCAGGTGCTTTGGAGAATAACTTGACTCCCTCTTCTTTGGGGCAGCCCCTGAGATACTGGAACACTGCTATCATGTCCGCCCTCATCTTTCTCTTCGTTAAACTAGACATACCCAATTCCAGCAACCGTTCCTTATATGCTTTAGCCTCCAGTCCCCTAATCATCTTTGTTGCTCTTCTCTGTACTCTTTCTAGAGTCTCAGCATCTTTTTTACATCGTGGTGACCAAAACTGGATGCAGTATTCCAAGTGTGGCCTTACCAAGATCAACGTGGAGTAGATGCAAAGGTTTCTTGTGAGCAGACCCTCCCTTGAGGTGTGGATCCATTATTACACAACCCTTAGCAATGATCCCCAAACTACTGTGAGCACTCAACCTGGACCAGTAGTGGTGCTTTTCTGGATAGTTTATCCCTTCTGGCTGCATTTCTTTTATTCCATTCTTCTTTTCCTGTCTTCCCTCCTCTTCTAGCACTGATGATGTTACCTAGTTTGGTAATGAAATGTCTGCAAAAAAACAAGCAAGCTCAGAGAGCACCAAGGACCCCTCATTTCAACCATGAGCTACAAATATTCTCTTCTATCATTTCCCTTCGTACTTTGCTGTGTGCACAAATGGCTGATCCCAGAAGCTTCCAGGTGCCACCTCTACGGTCCATACGCAACATCCTCAGGATCTGGAGAAAGCGGAGACTCCTCAGAGATGTAGCTAGCACGTTGCCTTGGTTGCCAACAGCTACCACTGGAACAGAGGCGATCAGTACAAAGATATCTGGGGAGAGAGATCGAGAACAAATCTTGACCAAAGAAAAGATGAAGATCCAGGACTCATTTGGGAGTCTAGAAAAATCTAGATCAGGGGTCTTCAAACTTGGCCCTTTTATGACTTGTGGACTTCAACTCCTACAATTCCTCAGCCAGCATGCCTGGCTGAGGAATTCTG